>JBBPNE010000077.1:0-65727 GCA_038090735.1 Xerocomellus amylosporus | reverse complement strand
TTCAGAGCCGAGGCCGGTTCTCGCGGTTCTGACACCCGGGGCCTGTATCGTGTCCACCAATTCTCAAAAGTCGAGCTTTTTGTTGTATGCGAGGAGGACTCGAGCGCACAGTACCTGGAAGAAATCCGGAAAATCCAGGTAGAGATTTACGAGGGGCTGAACTTTCCGTTCCGGTAAGCCTGCCGATCGGAACCCCACGATAGTTGCTCAATTTTTTACTTACGTTCTTTTCAGTATTATGGACATGCCTACGGAAGAACTTGGTGCAAGCGCGTACAGAAAGTACGACATGGAAGCGTGGATGCCTGGGAGAGGCGCCTGGGGCGAAATCTCTTCGACTTCGAATTGTACCGACTATCAGGCGCGGCGTCTTCACATTCGGTATCGACGGCGTGCTTCACCGTCCAGTCAGACCCACGCACCTATCCCCTTTGCACACACCCTCAATGGCACTGCTGCCGCTATCCCACGACTAATCATCGCTTTGCTAGAGAACGGGGTGCGCTTCGATGAAAGAGGAAAACCATCAGGTCTTGATCTGCCAGCGATCCTCAGGCCGTTCTGGTTAGGAACTTCGGACATTGTTAGATGGGTCTGACCAATGCATAATTTTCATATGGATTTTGACTGTGAACACTCGGAATTAACTGACGAGATTTTCTTTTCTCTCACAACCGGTGCAATTCGGGAAGGGCGAACCAGTCTCCAAATTCTCGGGGTTTAAAGTCCTCGAGGATAAATGTTCTAGACGTGGTCGCTACCGTTGTATGTCAGGGGGATTCCGTTACGCGTTTTTTTTTGGTTCCATTTGTGTCCCGTTGGGGTTGACTAACCCTATGTAGGACAGTACTAACGTGGAGCTAAAGGGACCCTGTCCCGTCGAATCCCTAGCCCTGCGAATGCTCCGAGAGCAGGCTGTAAGGCCTCTCTCGATCCCGCCGTTCCCACCGGCCGGTTTTAGACGCACGGACTGTAGTATCATCGACCCCCTGTATGTGTAGCTGACTGATGTAATTTGAGACGAAGTGGTTTTGGAGGTGACATGTGCCCCGTTACGCGTTGGACAGCTACAACACGCTGATTCCGGCGGACGAGTGGACGCCACCATTTTGCGCGATGGATCATAAAGCTCGTCGACTTCGCGTTCAGTCAGAGCGGTCCCACAACTTTTCTGCGGCTTTCTGCCACACCTACAGTACACGTACTAACTTGCAAGATATTTCTTTCACCACAGAATCGCTCTGCGTGACGGTTTCTGGGAACGATGCTTGGTCTAGGGAGGGAAGACCAATCCCCGCTGCCAACGATCTCCCAAAAATACCTACTGTCCACGAAGACTCTACCTACCAGTGAAGCAGACCGAGATGTACCGGGAACAGAACTTGAAACCCGTGTTTAAGATCAAGTTTCGACAACGTCAAGTTGCCATTACAAGTTAACCGTTTCAGAATACTAGAACACGTAGTAGGTGAAAGTAGTAATCCGTATGCCATCTCCAAGATCTACAGTCATCGAAAAGAGTGATATCACATCGAATCAAGAACGAAACCAGCTCAAGGGTGTAGAGGTACACGCAGTATCGTATAACGAAGGACTAAAGTTATCAAGGGTAATTGGAATCCAGTGCCTCATGTGGTACCGGAAATTAGTGAGTCTGGGGCGCGACTCTTCAGAATCCAAAGAATCTAAAGACCAGGTACAGGAGGGAACCAAGAAAGCGGACCGCAGACAGTCCAGCACTGCGCAAGGTACCACGAGACGGCGTCAGCACTATGAACCTGCGAGTCATCACGGAACTTACAGCGCAAAGAAAAGGAAGGTAAGATATGGGTTGAAATTAGACGTTTCTGTGTCTGCGACGTACTGATCCACCCAATCCAAAAAGGCGGAGGATGTGAAGATAAGGATCATGACCCTGATTGCATATTAATTAGAGAGAGATGACATGAAAGGATGACACTTACATGTTGGTGGCGACCCATGTAAGAACTACATTCGTACGGCTGCTGCGATCACGGTCGGACTGTTTGGTTGCTGCATCTCGGTGTTCCTTGGCCTCTGGTGCCTTCACTCTGAGTGCGGCACGTGACGCGGCCCACAATTGATCAACGTCTTCGCGGGCAGTGGGGAGTTCGACTTCCATCATCTCTTTGCCACCATCGCCTTTGATCTTCTTCGCACCACCCAGATCCTTTGCAGCAGTATTGTCGCCTTTGGTACCCCTGTATAGCATAAGTTCCCACTCAGAATCGAGAAAAGGGAAGTTCGAACCATGTGACATCGTGCAGGTTACACATGGCATACATCACTAATACGCAATTCAAGAGCTGTTTCATGGAGGCTAGTTCCAAAACCACTCACTGAGAATGTTCACATCTGTTTACAATCGGATCAGTATTTTTGGTTGTACAGTGAATGGAAACAAACTTACAGCTGGGCAAAAGGAACATATACTGGACGAATGAAGTGAACATGTGCCACGGCTCGAAATGCATAAATGAGGAGAAGAAGTAGAGGCCATAGGTTGCGGCTAGAGAAATTACAATCTCACGGAATGTTTGGTTGGTAGCAATCAGACTTTGTAACATTCAGCCAGCAATACCGAGCAGAGTAGGTTTGTACATACTCGCCAATGTTTTGCCAGCCAGAGACGGAATGAGGAACGGCAAGGTAAACCGTGTAGCCGGCGCACCACAACGTGATGACATTGCAGAAGCCAAAGAGGACCATGGCAAGTGCATAAATCCATTTGGACCCCTGTACAACTATCTTAGCTGCTCGTCACCACAAATTCACGACCAACCCACCTGGGGCCGATTCCCTAGGGAACATACTGTCGTGACAAATAGAAGGGCAATGTACAACTAAAAGACGGGTCAGAATCTTCAAATTACGATGTGGATATCAGATAGTTGACCTTTAAGAACACCTCAAAGATAATTTGACCAACTCCTGAGCTGAGAAAGTTGAAGGCGTTATTCTGACCAGGTGCTGTCGCAGATGAAACCAACTAATCGCCGATCAATGTCTGAAATAAAATACTGGTTTGAGTACTCACGAAGAAAAAGGCAAGGTAAAAGTTGGCAAGAGCAGTCCAGGTGAAAAGAAGCTGAATAGCGTTGTAGATGAATTCAATCTGAGTGGCGTAGAGTCGATCACTTGGTCACGTTGTAATCGAGCCAGGACAAGTTTAAATACCTGCAGAACAAGCATCCGGATGGGATTCTGCCCTGATGTCCAGATCCTGTAGAAGAATATTGTCGAGTGAATCGAAGCGAAAAGTGATCCGTTCAACCATCTACGACGTTGTGAGATGAATTCAGGAACCTGTCGAATAGTCAGGGAGAAATGTCGGACTGAAAGGTTTCTGACTGACCGTTGTGGGTACGTCAGTAGACGCCTTGGCACTTTTCACGTATTTCAAGCTGCAAGTCCTAAGTTTACAAGTCGACACTCGATTGAACGAACTCACACCCATCCCTCACGCTTCTTCGTTACAATTTCGAAGCACAAGATACGATCTTCAGCGAGATACATGTTGCGTTCTGATGGTTGTGTTAATATCCGTCGAAAGGGAAATCTAAAAAGTAGACTGACCGAAAAGTCCAGCGCCAGTGGCGCCCCCACCGTGCATTGCCTCGCCTTTAAAGTACGATGCGAGTGGGCCCTTACCATCGGGTCCATTCAGAAGAGCCTTGTATCTGTATGCGCTGAAAGCACCCGGCAACACACTAATGTACCCGAAGACGCTCTGCCACGGAGTCACGGTCAGCTGAGAAAATAAAGTAAACCATTACCATACTTCAAGTGGCTTGTCAAGAATGTTGGACATTTTGTACTGAATCCATCTGTTAGACAAGGAGGAAGAGGCGGAGGAACCACTGTACCTCGAAGTTCTGCGAGGCCGCTAGAGGACTGGTGAGCAACAGCGAGCAGCCTCTACCAGTATCGACGCAAATTCTGGGATTAAAATTCAGTTCAGCATGTGTCCACTATCCGATAGTGTGACCTACTCTCCACATGCTCCTCCAACATTTGAGTGCGAATCAAAGCCTGCATGGCGGTCAGCAAGAAACGGGATAATAGGCATCACTCACATTTCCAGAGGTCATAGATTGAAGTGCCAGTTGGCTTTGTTCCGACATCCAAGAGTATGCAAACTGGCAGACCACCTTTCTCAGAGAAACAAAGTGCCGAACTGTGATGATTTTCACTCACCATTAGGCTTGATCAAAGGACCAAAAGCATTGAAGAACCACCGGTGACTGTTCAACTTTTTCTTGTTCTGTTCTTTCAAACAAAACAGAACCTGGACTGGGCAGGCACCGGACGAAACCTCACCAGTCTCTGTGACGACAACATTTGTGGTGTATCTGAGATGGTGAATGTGTTCTCTATCGATGACGACGTGGCACGAGAGCACTTACTCGAAAATGTGTGCCGTCACGTCTTTGCCTGCTACAGAGTCCTTGGCGATACCTTCTTGGTAACAACCCATCTAGCCCGGCGTTAGTGAAATGGGGGATAATGGAGATGTGCAACTACTGTACTAATGTAAGGACTTGCAAGGTACGCTTGTGGATCTTGTTACGTCCGTCGGAGACAATACAAACGACCACTTTCTTCCAGCCATCCGGACCCCAAGTTTTGGAACGGTTCCTGCTGCAAAGGTGGGCAATGTTCTTGATAACTCTGCAGGAAGATGACAGATGATGACATTAAGCGGGGAGCGGAGCATACGCATTCATAGTCTTGACAAAAAGGACTTCGTCTTCGTTGTACATTGTCATCACGATGAAGAGCTCGGTATGACGACCATAGAGATAGGGTCGGAGGGAATACTTTTTGCGCATGAAGTCGTCTGGGTCACATGTGGCAGCGGTGTACCTCATCTTTGTCGTTTCCTCGACATCGGACATTCCTTTCGGGATGATGTGACTCGGGACGTGCACGTCGAGGACTAAATTGCCGTTCTGAAGCTCGACTTGGCGGACGGAGCGGCGCTTCATGAGTTTTTCTCTTGCGACAGAGTAGCCCATGCTCATCTCCCGGACCATATGTGGGGGTTGCACGGGAGGGTAATTGGGCTGATAAGCATGGTAGTCCGCGGGGGGAGGGGCTCCGTAGTGAATGTTTGGACGGCTCGTGGTATATTCGGGGTTGAGATGGGCCTGGGAGCCCTGAAAACTGCTCTGGATAGATTGAGCAGACTTGGTGTCCCATTGGGTATCATAATCGTTGTACTGGTTGCGGTGGACGGGTGCTGGTGGGTAGTCTGGAAGCACCCCGTGCTGCGGCGCCTGGCCATGGTAAGGATCGTGGTGCCGTGGATAGGCCATAATGACTGTGATGAAAAGTGGAAGGTGGAACGAAGGTGGGTGGCGACGGTGGATTCCCTTGACGATGCTCGTTTGCACCCGCCCTTTTTCCACTTCCACTTCCAGCAGCCGCGCGCTAAAAGAGCGACGCCCCACAATCTCAGCCCGCACGCAGCACGCTCGCTTCCATTCCATTGTATTACGATTGGACACACAGCCGCGCAGTAGCACTTGGGTTGATTGTCGAGCAATTCAGACTCCGCCCCTTCCGGCAGTGTCCTTTGTTCCCACGGGAGGCGAGTGTTGTTTCTCTCAAAGTCGCCTTCTTCTTCCTCTTCCTCTCCCCATCGCTTGTCCTCCAGCCTCTTTCCACCCCCTCGCCCTCTCTTTTCTCTCCTCGGTGAGTCCCCCCTCCCTTTCCACCTCCCTCCGTCGTTGCCACAGCATGCAACGACGCTGAGCGCCTCGAGGGCACCACGTTTGTCTTGACTGTTCGAGCTCGAGTTCAATCCACCGTGTCGACGAGTACCATCAACATCCTTTACCAGTGGCCATCTCTTGTTTTCTTTGTGCCATCGCCCGGCTGCGTCGCTCTCCCGCAGTGGAACGTCAGCCACCTTCATTTGCATCCTATTAGCCACGCTGCTCTCTGCACCACTTCCTGCTCTCTTCTGTTGTTCTTACTCCTCTCTTTCATCCATCTAGTGAACACCTCGTATATATCATGGCAGAGACTTCCGCTCACAGACTCGACCTTCGAGTTGGCGGCAAGTACCGGCTCGGCAAGAAGATCGGCTCTGGTTCCTTTGGTGCGTAGCCGTCCTTTCTCCGCTCACGTTCCCTTTGACCGGTATGTAGGCGACATCTATCTTGGCATTAACATCATCTCTGGTGAGGAGGTCGCCATCAAACTTGAGTCGGTCAAGGCCAAGCACCCCCAGCTCGAGTACGAGTCCAAGGTCTACAAGACTCTCGCAGGCGGTGTCGGTGTCCCCTTCGTCAGATGGTTTGGCACCGAATGCGATTACAACGCAATGGTCCTGGACCTCCTCGGTCCCTCTCTCGAAGATCTCTTCAACTTTTGCACACGCAAGTTTAGTCTGAAGACGGTTTTACTCCTCGCTGACCAGCTGGTAATGTCGATGCCCCTCCTATATCATCATTTCGCTTACCCTTTAAATATTGCAGATATCCCGCATCGAGTACATTCACTCACGCAACTTTATTCACCGTGACATCAAGCCCGACAACTTCTTGATGGGCATCGGGAAACGAGGCAACCAAGTCAATGTCATTGACTTTGGCTTGGCCAAGAAATTCCGTGACCCCAAGACGCACCTCCACATCCCCTACAGGGAGAATAAGAACCTTACCGGCACTGCTCGTTACACCTCAATCAACACCCACCTGGGCGTTGAACAGGCCCGTCGTGACGATTTGGAGTCGCTCGCTTACGTTCTCATGTACTTCCTTCGTGGTGCCCTCCCGTGGCAGGGACTCAAGGCCGCCACGAAGAAACAAAAGTACGATCGCATCATGGAAAAGAAGATGACCACACCGACAGACCTCCTTTGCCGCGGGTTCCCTAACGAGTTCGGTATTTTCCTGAATTACACGCGCGCCCTCCGCTTCGACGACAAGCCCGACTACTCATACCTACGCAAGCTCTTCCGTGACCTCTTCGTTCGCGAGGGCTTCCAATATGATTACGTCTTCGATTGGAGTGTCCAACGAGGTGCCCCCGACGATGGCAGCACTGGTGCCAGCCAAAAGGCTGCGGCTGGCAGGCGCAAGGTTGTCCAAGAAGAAGAAGAACATCGTGCGAGTGATAGGATGTAGGTGCCTCACAATGTTTCCTTTGTCCTATGTTTCATGAAGCTGAAACTTGATGGCACAGGCTTCGTTCGCACACCCGCCAGCAGCAGGCTAATGCGCCTGGTGCGGTAGGGCAGCAACGTGGTGCAACTCGTGGTAGGGAAGGCGATATCTGGTAAATGCGTAACATTCCCTTGTTTCTTTCATTCGAGCGGGGCACGCCCCGAGTGCGACCGGGATCGGGGGCGGAGGGAAGTTGCAGAGGGTCCTCGGTCGCTGTTGATATCGGTTCATGGATGGTCGGTCGCGAAACGCTCCTGTGGGAAGGAGTGGAAGGAATATGGTCTTGGCGCGCCGTGTCAAACAATTGCCCCTCGTCACACCTGCACACGCTCGCATCTCAAGCCACAATCATTTGCTCTGGTTCCTCCGCTGTTCTGGACCGCTTTGCGTCGCAGGATAGCCAGCGACTGCCCCACCATCGATGAAGTTGTTGCCTCACAATATGTAATGTACGGACGCTTTTTTCTTTCACGCCGTTCCAACCTTCCCGAATTTTTGGCGGCCGCCGAATTCCTTTTTCGCATACAAAGCCTCATCACCCTCACTAGCGCCCTTTATCGATTGATACAGATTGGTCTTTCCCTGTCGGATTTTATGTTCATTCCCCCTCGTGACGTGATTGGTACATGTTCCATCTTCCCTTTTATCGCTGAATGCGCCCCTTTTCCCTTGCCTGCCCACCATTTTCATGCCTTGCTCGTATCCCCCGTTTTTTGTTGTCCTTGCATCTACCCTTCATTGGGAGACTCATCCCATGGAGGCCTGTTGGATGGAAGAGGGCTCCGAGTTGAGGTGGGTGGAGAGGACTGGTATTAGGACTGTATGTATGGAGACGGTAGAAAACCCACGTCGCTGTCACCGAAGTGTAATGTCATTGGAGTTGGTGAAGATGGTAGTGTGGCTTGGTGAACCACAACTCCGACGGCCGCATGCGCCGATTCGATCCATCGTGATTAAGCATCTGATGACCTTCGCTTCAAAATTCAGCAGACGGAGGTCTATTTTGGATACCATTCTACTACTGATAACGAGGGTGGTACAACATGGCGATGTCACAGGAAACGCCAGTCTCGCGGCGACTCAAGACCGTCAAACACATCGTTATCGTATGTTCAGGAAAAGGAGGTGTAGGAAAGTCGTCCGTCTCAACTCAGCTTGCCCTCAGCCTCCACGCCCTCCCGAGCCGTCCCCGCGTCGGTGTTCTCGATGTCGACTTGACGGGCCCTTCTATACCTCGCATGCTTGGCCTTGACGGGCATGGTATCCATCAAAGCAGCGACGGATGGGTTCCCGTATATGCCGATGCTCAAGCGGGCGATCCGAGGTTGGCATGCATGAGCGTAGGATTCTTGCTGAAGAAGAAGAGCGACTCCGTTGTTTGGAGAGGTCCGAAGAAGAACGCAATGATTCGTCAGTTTCTGAGCGATGTTAGATGGGGAGAGCTCGACTATCTTGTCATAGACACTCCGCCAGGTTCGTGAATTCCCTTTGAATCGTCCAATCCGAAAACATGACGTGTCATGCTCAGGCACGTCCGACGAGCATTTATCACTACTGGAACACCTGGCACCAGTTCACTCGAGGCTCTCGGCCGTCATTGTCACGACGCCGCAAGCAGTGGCACTGTTGGACGCGATAAAGTGTCTTTCGTTCACCCGTGCCGTCAAGCTCCCTGTCTTGGGGCTGATCGAAAACATGAGTGGTTATGTATGCCCCTGTTGCGGCGAGATCAGCAATGTCTTTTCAACCAAGGGAGGAGAGGAGATGGCAAGACGGGAAGGGTTGACGTTTCTCGGTGCTCTGCCGGTCGACACGGAACTGGTGACGCTGCTCGACGCCGCAGAGTCAAGCTGTGCGGGAGGGCCAGATGAGGTGATCGATCTCAAAGCATTTCAGATTCTAAAAAGGTACCAGGAGACGTCTTCGGCCAAGCTATTCGGGAGCATCGCGGACCGGGTTGTCGCGGGTATTGCGCATGTCGAACAAGGTTCTGCTGTGGCAGGTGAATAGACCTGTGTAGGCTTCGAATTACTCGCTTTGCACCCAGTCATGAAATCTTGGATTGGATGCCGGCGATTTGCACGAGATAAGGCGATCAGCCTGTGATACTTGAGAGGAGGAGTGATCCGCAAATGCGCCGACCGTGCCAGTGGCAAGCACATGGGGGAAGGACTAATTTGTGTCCAGGTCGGCAGACTTCGCAGTTGACAAAAGGGTCCGTTGATTGCAATATACACTTGGTCGGTGGCAGCTTGTTTTATTTTAATTTTTCTGCTTTCGGGTGATGTGATATCTGGGAAACGTTGTCGTAAGGACGCGGCCACGTTTTTGTTGACAAGGACTTGAACTTGTCCTCTTCCCGCCTCGTTCATGACTTGCTTTGTTCCATGAGTTTTGACGACTGATATCTAAACGTCTTTCTTACCGCCAGATTCCCTCTAATTTTTTTCACCAGATATATTCGTGTATTCTACCTCGAGGGGTCACGCGAACCTCCTTGCTCAACTCAGATGTCCGTTGACCTCGCCGGCCCCAGTTCGTCCACATCGATTTCACCCAAGTCAGTTAATACCCTTTATAATGTCACCCCCAACATACCTTGCCCTCCCCGCCGCGCTCCTTCCCGTATGTAAATTTCCTTTTACATCAATCGTGTCTCCCTCGTTAAATTGCTTCCAGAGGATACCGCCACCCTCCAAGGGGGTTCTCCGTCCTCCACCATGACTGTTCGCAGACCAGACGCGTCTCCACGCGTCCCAGCTCTCGTCGATGCCACCCTTCGCCGCCGTTCCACTCGTCTCTCCCGTTGGCTGTCGGAGCTCCAGACATCTACTCTCCCCGACGTCCTTGACCTTTCCGATGTCGACCCAGTCGGTACCCGCAGCAATCCATACCTCGCTTACCCCCATTTGAGCATGGCAGCTCTCCGCCACAGCTTGGACGACGCTGATAGCATGCATGATTACGTCGTCGTCGATGATGACATTGCGCTAGAATGTCCCCCAGAAGGTTCCCTCTGTGATCAGGTTCGTAATCTTGGGCTTCTTGTTGAATGTCACCTGATCAGAACCAACATAGCCATCGCACGACTCTACGCCGACGGATATAGTTACTCCCCGATCAACAGTCCGACTTATCGACCCTCCCCAATCATTACGACACTTTCATCTCTCGAGACGCCCCGTTTCACCCTCTCCGAGGACCACGGCGTCTCGCAGTCCTTCCAGGCTCTCCATGTTCAACCGGCCGTCTCGTGGCGACCTCACCTCAGCCACAAATGGTCTATCTTATCATTCACGAAGCACAAGTCTCCAAACATCTCTACCACGAAATAGCTCCCAATTTTCTGGCGCTCCTCGTGCCTCTTCCTGGCGGTGGCGACCGAGTGTTCTGGGTCACTTCTCGTCCGCATCTATCCCAGACACAGATGCACGTTTAAGTCCAGGTGACTCTCTCACTGACCGATCGCACTCCCGGCCAAGTATCTCTTCTTCTAACACCTGCTCCTCCATCACTACCCCTACGACCATGTCCATGCACGACGATGGTGAATCTCCTGTACCATCTTCACCGCTATCAAAGACGTCGTCCCTTTTTGATTCACTGCGCGTCCTCTCACAAGCTGGAGGAATAGTGTCCCAACCCTTTTTCAAAAGTGACAATAATTCCGCATCATCTCCGTCATTGCGGCCACAGTACCCTGTTTCTGCGCCACATCTTCCAGAGCGACAAACGGCGCCGCCCTCGTCACCAAAGGGTGAAACGTCTCGCTTATCATTCTCTTCCATGTCTCGGCGATATCAGTCAGGGGGTCTAAACCAGATCTTCGTAGAAGAACCTGACGATTCGCAGCCACATGTTCTGTTCGCTGGGAAGACCGGCGGGCCTCGGCTTTCTTTGTCTTCGTTGGGCAGTCCGACGAGACAAAATAAAAAGAGGAAGCTTGTCGTCAGTGGCATCCCGCTGAATGACACCAGGCGATTGGACGCTATTCAGAGATGGTGCCAAGTACGTGGCGTCAAATAATTGTACATGGTTCCTCCTAATCTTTTTTCCCTCAGTCCTTCGGCGAAGTTGATCAGATCACGAGGATGCCCAATGGTGATCTGCACATCAACTTTCAGAAAGCAGAGGTTGCAGACACCGTACGTACAGTTTTCCGCTCGTGTGCTAACCATCTTATTGTTCTTGTAGGTATGCCGTGTGCGCGCCAAAGTCTACATTGCCGGAGCCGGCAGTGTACATTTATCCTGGATCACAGGAAACAAACGAACATAGCAAGCACACTAAGCTTTCATGTTTTCCCCTGTTTGTAAAGGCAAGGCGTTGGTTGACTGGCATCCACTTCCTGGACTGACGTATCTTGTCGCAGTGTACAACGCAGGAACTACGTTTTACACCACCACCTAATAGATATTTAGACACCACTGTCCGATGACATAATCATCATCCTACGCATGCATTTGCAGCATTGCAGTGTATTTCATGATTCCATGTACGTCACCTTGTAACTTCCCTCCCGATGACATCGGCGCTGACCTGAGGACTTGTGCAGACGGCTATCCTCACGCTCATTAATTACATTGCATTTCACGTATCTCAAACCCATTCACATACCCCGCAATGGCACGATGTCAATATAATCGATGACGATTCTTTTTTCCTTGGATTCCACCTGGACAATTAATGATAGCTCTTTTGATTTTTGGACGTGACATATACTATGGGACTTGCAACTCCTGTTGATAAGAACGATGCATCGTGCGTCGTGTCAACGTTTGTCGCTGGTACTCGAAAGATGGAGTGCTTTGGGGACATTTCACCGGTGTGGGACGCAACCCCGGCACTGCATTTATTCTCCGTTCGTTCATGCCGCGAGTTTTTTCTTGATCCGCGGGCAGGGTTGCGTGACTCGCCGCGCAATGTAGAGACTCTACCTCGCCCCGACAATGCAATCGCCAAGGACGAACTCGGAGGGCTTTGAATGATTTCCTGGTGAACTGTGACCCTGGCCGGCGCTCATTGACGGCGCTCAGCGCTCAGCTTTCACTCGGACTATCATACGCTATAGCAGGGGAGCATCAAGTAGTTAATATACGAACTCTAATGCGTCCGTCTACCGGGCCTAGTGTTGCTCAAAGGATTTCACCAACTAGGATCATCCTCACGCAAGGCAGAGTTGGCCCCTATTCAAGAGTTGATGAAAAACGGCGGAAAAAGGAAGGATACCATACGCTTTGATGCATTTCAGTTCCATTCTGCTCGTGGTGTCCCTACACATCAGGTTGTGGGGGACGTTCGAGTACAACAACGAAAGGAAATGAAACGCAACGTGCTAGAGGTGGTACAAAAGGTCAAGACGGGGAAATACGAAATGTCAAGGCCCTAATTCACCCCAGGACTAGGTAAACGTATGTTGTCATGCTCGAAAAAGGTCTATTAAGGAGAGTGAATGAAAGGACAAAACGAAAAGTAAAATAAAAGTTCAGGAATTACGCAAGATTGCCCTGATCCGTGCTTCAGCGCTGCCAATTAGCATCAATGGATGTGTCTGGTACGGCAATCCGAGGAACCGGCACTGGCTGAATATCCGATGGTGATCGCGGCGCGTCGAAAGGAGCTTTGCCGAACCGTCCAGCCGTACCACGAGCGAAGTTATTTTTGTGATGCTGAGCATGATTGTCTCGACGATATTGTCGACGAGGGGGGACTAAGCCACGCTCGAAACTCGAGCCCATCGGGATTGAGGCTGGCCCTCCAGCGGGCGAAGACGCGATCCGGCGACCAGGCATTCCATGGGGGTTCCCTAACTGTGGTGTGACTCCGTGCCATGCATGACCCGGTATCCATGCGTGAGCCCCCAGATGAGGAGGAGGCGGGGCCGTGAGCGGCGGATTGATGTACGAGTGAAAGATGACTGTGGGTGGGCAAATAGGAGGTGGTGGATACGGGCGCCAAGTTACTGGAGGTTGCCCCTCAGCAGACCCAGAATTGGTAGGAGCTTGACCTTGATCTTGATTTCCAGCCATGTATTGGTTCAGCGCGTCGGGGGGATAGACAGGAACAAGCATTCCCTGATCGCCTTGGATAAACCCGGTTGGGATTAGGGGAGCTTGTGTGTGAAGTAGAGTGGGATTGTTGGCGACTCCCGGATGGCCAGTGGTGAGGCCCGAATCAGAGCTATGGCCAAGCGAAGGAGGATAAGGCATAAATGTCTACAGAACGATTAGCATGCAAAAGAACTACTGCAAGCTACATACTGGATATGCACCGCTGGCTGGACCAATGGGAATAGGGGTGTTCGAGGGAGTTCCACTGCTATCCGACCCGCCACTCTGTGGAGGGGGCGGAGCCACGGGTGGAGGGAAGGAATAGCCAGGATAAGGTTGGCCTGCAAAAGGCACCTGGTACGGAAACTGTGGGGCGTAATTTGGGATCCATCCCTGATAGTACTGAATGGTAGGCGCTGAATACGTCCCCGGCAAGGCCGAGGGTGGTATCACCGATGTCTGGGAAGACACAAGCGTCGCGTCCGGTAGAGTAGGCTCGCCCTGTTTGGCGTCCAATGACCTACGAACTTCTTTTTTTGAATCACACTGTGGGTCATCGGCAGAAGAAACCTCAGGTGGTGGATTGCCAGTCTCGTCTTGTACTTCATTCAGGTCGCAGGCTTCACCAAAGAGTGGTGGAGCAGGTTGACCCAACGAATCAGTGAGTTGTAAATCTGCCATGTGGACGGCGATATTAGCGATGCCGGGTTTAGGAAGCTTTGGATCGACACTGAAGTCATGGCGGGCATCGAGTGGTTGCGAAATCGACCCCTTGTGGAGTCCTGGTCGCCAGGAAGGGCGATAAGCTGGATTCCAGTCTCGAAGTTGCACACGAATCAAGCGGCCGTCGAGCATTCGATTGTGCTGAGAGATTGGATTCAAATGCGAACAGCCAAGTGGAAACAGACTCACCTCTGCCTTGACGGCTCTGGCAGGAGCCTCTGTATTATTAAACTTGACAAACGCGAACGCAGAGCGTTTGTTACCTGGGGAATATATTAATCAGGGATACGGTAACGAACGAAAAACCCCACTTGGTCGAATAACTTTGACTGCCTCGATTCCTCCGTATTTTGAGAACAATGCCCGGACCTTGCCTTCATCCCAAGCATTTGGTCCAAACATTTCTAGCCCACCGACAAAGATGGTCGTAGGATCGACAACATGATCATCCCGCTTCTCCTCCGAGAGTTGCGGGAGTGAACCATGACTGTCATAGTCCCTAAAAGACATGCTTTGGAAATCCCCCATATAGCTTGCAGTAGTAGGTGTGCGAAGCATGAGCGACCCAGGGGTTCTCGGCGTGATGGGAGATGTCCCAAAGTCAGGCGTGCGGGGAATGCCTACATCGACTTCTTGACTGTCATCCTCTTGTGAAGTATGGCAGCCACTGTCCGAGGACGCGATGTGATGACCAATGTATGGCGAGGAATTTAGCCCAGTCGCACTGCACAAAGGGTGTTATCGATGCTCAGGGATGAAAGAAATTGCTAACCTGGGGCTATCTTTGAATTCCATCGACTCAATATGGTCTGCCCACCGAGTTCGATTAGTCGATTCCCAGTTTGTGAAGGACAGTTGCCCAGTAGATTCCCGCGAGGGGAGCGACACCGCCGGCTGAGGCCGGTCGTGCGTCAATGAAAGTGCTCTTGGTCGAGAAGGGCGAGAAGGAAGCATATTTCTGTTATTTGGTACAGTGGACGTTTCCTGTTGCCAGACATCGCATCCGGAGCTCGGGTCGACGTCGGATCGACGTTCAACGGCTGAGAAATCCTCCGTACGAAGGGTAGGAAAGGTGTGGCTGGCCGGCAAGAAAGTTGAAGCTGAGCGAAAGGCAGGACCCATCCCACGACCACGCCAAGAATGGGAGGCCTGAACACCTGGAAACGCACGCGGATTATAAAATCCTTGTTCGCGAGGGGCTGTATTCGACTGATGGGCCCATGTAACAGTCAAATGAGGAATTCTGCGAAGCGTCTTTGATTGTGGAGGCGAATAGAATCAGAATTCCCCGATATGACAAGCGTTGATCAACATACCACAAGGGCGCTAACGCAGTCGTCTCGATGGGCCCATTTAACTTTCCAGCAGCCGGGGTCCATGACGGGGGAGCGCGGGCCATTATGGGGGACTGGAAAACTCGCTGATACTTGACCATTCTCAGTTCCATGCGCGTAGGGCCCAAAATAATCGACAACGCCAAATATAGATGCAATCCGCAACAGAGACTGGGTTCAAACCATGAGTTGGATGAGCCCTTGAAAGGTCTAACGTTACCTCAGCGTCGTAAAGAAGAGGCACAAGTAATAAACCAGGGTCAACCTCGTCAGTAGGTGGAGTATCCAGAGCGGCTGAATTGTACAGGACAGCAAGCGGCCTAGAATAATTTATCAGAGAGCTGAAAATCGTGCGAAAATACACACTGACTTGGTTCCGGGTGTCCTGACGATTCTCATGGCATTCGGTAACTGGAGCTCAACGAACCGAGGGTCTTCAGTGGGCAGGAAATTCGCTTTCCTCGAAGCATCTCTTTGTCGAATATATTGTCTGGGGCTCCTACGATAAAAGTCAGACTAACTTTCAGCCGCGACATGCATATATGCGCTGTTTTTCGCGCATATATCGAAGGAAATATTGCGGAAGGAAAATTGCTCACCTGTATGAGATGAGTAGTGTCCTAAAGGCTCGGGCGGGTTCGTATCGAAGATATCGACCCAAGAACGGCTGCGGCGCAGCGACATGGAGATTATTCATGAGGATGGAGGCAGCCTCGGCATCCTGAATCGGTAGTGGTTACAAAACAACGAGTTAGCTGCGTCGTGAAGAACGACAGACCTGACACTGGATGAATGCACAGGTACCGCCCTTGGAATCACGAACAACTTTGATGCCTTTGACTTGGGGATGCTCAGACAGATGCTGAGCCAACATGTTCGTCAGGTCGGCGTGCTCAATGTTGGAAGGCAAGCTGACGGGTTTGACATCAGCCAAGGATGGAGTAAGGGCTTGTCACGTACCTTCCGATGAAGATGCTCGCGTCCGGTAGGATCCTGTCATGAGAATCCAGGACACTATTGCCCTCGTCAGCTGAAACGCTGCGAGGCGGGGAAGACATGGGGTGCGAGCTCGCAACCATACTTTCAGGGTTGGAGGAAAGGGAGTCGGAGGACGTAAGGGAATCAAAGCGAGTGCCCCATGATCGACCCAGCCTTTGATGAGACATGGTACGCTATGAAGATGAAGGGGGAGGAGTACGTAGAAATGTATCGCAACCGGGAATGAAGCTGCGAACGAGGATGGAGACAAGTGTAGTGATTGGTCAAGTTGGCATTCCGAGAACGGAGCTGCAGCAATATGTTGTATTCACATCGGAACCATCCTCGGCACGCCATTTCAAAAGAGGTCTGTCGGCGATCAACTTCCGTGAAAGGTGCCATACGTGCTATGCGCATGGCCGCCAGTCACTCTATACATTTCTGTGCTCTTCTCTCTTGCATCATACCACCTGAGCGAAAACAACGGGGAAAGGTTAGAGACGAACGCAACTACCATCAGGCTGTTCCCGATTGACCACTAACAACATCAGGAAGCATCCAAAGACCTAACAAAAAGGTTAACCGATTAGCTACTTACGGGCTAGATACCGGGACGGGACGGCCGATATCGAATCTCAGTCCCAAAAGTTTTCTCGAATAAACATCACAACGTCGGGAAAGCGGTTGAAAGGAACAATCAGATCATCGTTCTCGAAGAACAAGCTAATAAGACAACCATACTTCTTAACATACTAGTTTGAGGTTGAGTGCTCTTTGATCAGCGAAGAAGCGGTGTGATGGCGGTGTGGCTGCTAGACCGACGCCGCGGGACGCGAGGTTCGGGCTGCGAACAGAAGGTGGATGGAGAGAGCGCGAAAATTTGGCACAGGATGCGTGTATGACATGAACATGCGAGCGTCGATCGCTGGGATGCAGATCGCATCGTGGAGGCTCTAAAAAGTATGGGGTCCCGACATGGAACGAGTAAATGAATGATCGACCAGTTTCGACGATAGTTCAAGATCTATGGCACTACGATAGTCAGGTCAAGGCCACCCGAAGCGAGTGGAAGAACTCGTCGACGCGTATCCCTCCGCGCTGCAAGGCATTCACGATGGCCACACGCAGGCTCGTCGGATTCGGTGGAGCAGGGCCGACATCTTGCAACGCATCGAAGAAGAGTGGTGTGGGTTACGTAACAACCAGCTACTTCCCTTTGCAAAAGTCCAGCATCTCTCCGCTAAAAACATATTGATTAGAATGTCTGACGACGGCTACACCGGTGGGGGAGGGGATGATTACGACTACGGTGGTCCGAGGTTCGTACCCTTGTTTCACCCACTCCAGAGATACGTTGCTCACCCGTTCCTCAGTTACACCGATGGCGCTTTTGTGCGTACAATGTACATAAGAATAGTCACCGCGCTCATAAACAGATAGGATGAGAGTTATGATCTTCTAGCAAACGAGCAACCAGAGGGTGAACAGGCCGAGGTACAGGGGGAAGACGCCAATGGCGAGGTCTCTCATCCCAATGGTGTTAATGGTACGGAGCATGACCAAGAAATGGCGAACGGAGAGGAACAGTTGCCTCAACAACCTGCTGCCTCTGCTTTGCAAGGCGAAAGACAACCAAATAAAGTCAGAGTGACCACCCCCTACCTGACCAAGTACGAACGAGCGCGAATACTTGGGACTCGGGCATTGCAAATCAGGTATGTCCCTCGACCCATGCACTCCCTCATCCATTTGGCTCACTGTCGGACAGCATGAATGCCCCCGTTCTCGTTCCTTTGGATGGTGAGACCGATGCCTTGCAGATTGCCATCAAGGAACTCTCACAACGAAAAATTCCGCTGATTATTCGACGATATCTACCAGACGGTTCTTTTGAGGACTGGAGTGTGTCTGAGTTGATTAGTGACTGAGTTGGAACTTAGGTGCCCGACGTCCATCGTCGAGGTCCTGGAAGTGCTGTCTTGTCGCTTTGTAGTTATTTTATTTAGTTTTCAGCGCGTTTTGGTCTCCACTGTCTTGAACATACGGTTGTGAATGTCACACTAAACGCTGTACTTAGAATACCATGCTAATTTACACTCTAGGTTGTCCTTCATTTATGTCGTTTTCTTGATCTCTACCCACACCCCTGGTCGTGTGACGCTCCTCGTCCTGGGTGTCTTGACAGAGACTTTGGACACTGTTCGGACCCTTGACTGGCGGCCAGACGTCCTCGAGGGCTGTGGTTCAAATACGTTCGTGCTGTCGATCTGTGAGGTAGAATTCGAATTCGTTGTATCCAGAAACAGGAGGCGTCTTTCTCCCATCTCCACCCCTTCCAAGCAACTAGCACGCTTGGACACGCCTCTTCTTTTCCGTGGACTTGATTCAACATCAGAATAGTGGCAACCTGATTGCCGTCGTTTGACAGGTGATGATGGTGCACTTGATGTTGGTTTGAAGGGAGGGGTAACTGAACACACGATCTCGTCTTCTCGGGGAGTATTCTCCGCAAATGATTTTCGCCTGCATGCGGCTGTAACACAATGAATAAAGTACCCGAGATGAGGATTGGGAACTTACACTTTTTCTGCGTGACGATAGATGCTGACTCCTTCGCAACCCTGAACACACCGTCACCATCCAGCGTTTGTTGAACCTCCCAATCTGATGGCCGCATCTTTTTCCAATCCTCGAGAACCTTTTCTACCCAACAATCGGTTTCCCCGGATACATGATAGTCGATCACATCCTCCCACTCGCTTCCCGGTGGAGTCTTGTTCACGAAGACGACCTTGCCCTGCCAGCTCTTGGCTGCTCTTGGAGTACCAGTGGTGGATGCTTTCGAAGCGTGAACAGCTTTCGCGAAATCCTTCACGAGTTTCTTAAGCCCGTGAACCTTCAGGGAAGTGCCCATGATGATTAGCATATCAGGTTTCCGTGTAATGTCCTGAGTCTGAATCATCCCAATGTCGTCCCCGAGTGGATGTACTTCATCATATAGCACGATGGCCGGGCGAAGGGTGCCGACTTTGAGAGGTCGAGCCGACCTAGCCAAGCGTGCTTCCGCTGGGGGAACATAATGGTCGGTACGACTTCCAGACGACGCAATTCGCAAATACTTACAACGTAGCTTGCACTCTGGACAATCCGGGGCCACCCCCTGGTTGAACATGCTCAGAAAACCCTCTGTACAAGGCAGATCCATGGAACACAGGGTGCAGCGGACTCGGTGAATGTCCCCATGTAGTTGGACATTGCGTATTTCTGCGGCCCTCAGTCTCGATTTTCCTTTTCCAGATGCATTTCCTTGGCTCGAGTTACCACGGAGTCCGACCTTTTCCTCAAAACCATCGATGTTTTGTGTGTAGGAACGCATCAGCTTCTGTTTGGTATCGAGTGTTTTGATGAAACGGTGTGTAGGTGTGGGTGCGGCAGAATCGATGCGGTACTTCAGCTGAGAGATGAAAGTATAGAATACAGCCGTTGATGTTTTATCGCGAAACAGCGACGCGTCGAAGAGATCACGGCCCTTTAAAACGACGTCGGGGTGTTGTTGCTTAACGAGCGCATACAGTCCGTCTGATGAACGGAAATCCTGATGAAACATAAATATCTTCGGGGCTGGGACAACGCCAGAAGATGACTCACTGGTATTCCGCACGAACACGAGATGCCAGCCCCAGTGACGACAACAATTTTCTTGGACTTGGCCACTGCTAGCGAAATATCTAGGAGGGCCCTGCGGGTGCTTGATTCTGCCAAGGGCGCGTCGAGGTCAAGTCGAACAGTCATGCCCGAAGTTACAGATGGTGGTAGGAATGAAGGTGACCACCCACATGAATACTAGAAATACCATGACGCTTCGCATAGACAGACCAATGTAATTGTTTTCACATGTTTGTTCACCGCGTCGCGTCGTGTAAGTCACGTGACTCCTTGAACTGAGCAAGCCAAACAGCATTTTTTTTATCTACAGTTAATAGGTAACTCGACGTTCTGATCCAGCCGCACGTTCATAGTACCAGATATCGTATTTGTTGCAGCCCGATGGAGGGGTCGAGTCGACCGGCTTGAAGCTCCCGTATTGTTCCTGCGTAGAATGTTGGAACATCGAGTCCGTCGCCAGCCAGAGTACTCACCGTGCCCAAGACATGGTGGAAGTACCAAACCTCGTCAAGAACAGTCCCATTGTTGCTGCATCCAAGGTAAGGGATTGCACCAGTCTGTGAATGCAGAGCATTGGTGATCTGCGCAAGGGTGTACGTTGTTTCGTTAGAGGGGAGAATACCGGCTCTGAAAAACAATCAGTAGAATGAGAGCTTTGCGCACGAGCACGTACGCAGCTAGCATGTTGTAGGTTGGGTACATCTGGAATACCTTCGTCACAGTCTCGAAAAAGTTGACTACTTCTTGGTGGCTCTTGTAACCAGGCTCGTAGCAAGCAACATCAAACGTCGAGGTGCATGTTGCATGCTTCGAGAACTACCACATTCGTTAGTTGAATCCTAGTATAGCATAATTGGGCAATCCGGACCTCATGTGCCCAGAACCCGTCGTTTTGTGCGCCTTGGTTGACCCAGAAAGTGTCCACTGTAAAGAATGTGAATGATACTCGGTAACCACCTGTGCGTTTGTACTCACTGTACCTCAAAAGATCAAATCGCTGAAATTCTTCGATGAACGTGATAACGCTAGGTCCATTGTAAGGAGGGATGACAGTGCCATCAGGAAGGGTTGTTGGGGACGGATTAGGGTCGTATTGCCTCGTTAGATCGCAGTATTCGTCATAGGAACTTGTACGTGCAGTCAGTAAATCAAAGAATTATATATGAGATGCTTACTCACCCATCACAGTTGTCCGGCCATAGGCCGTGGATACCTCAACTTCCCTGTGGCAGCAGTTGTCCGAACCTTTCCAAACCAGTATAAGTATCCCAGAACTGTGTTTGCAACACAAGGCCGCCTTTCACGACGTTGCAGCATGAGTTGGTGAGCACGGTGGCATTTTCGCAGGAGTATTGCAACGACAAGTCAACACAAGCCTGGATGCTAGGATAGAGGGGTGGCAAGGTGCAAGTTGCGTGAACGACACCAACGAATACCAACGTACTCGTTGCAATCAGCATGTTAGCAAGAAAACCCCGATTTGCAGACCATCCATTGTCTAGATAGCTTTATATGCGAAGTATGACGAGAAGACGAAACGAACGTGCGCGGCTTCTCTAGCGTCTGTGCACCGCATGGTACCGCTCCTCTGAATCAAACGGGGCAACCTGGATCCATCGGAATTTTCTGTAGGCAGACAGACGATGTATCTGTCTCAACTTGAAGTGATTGATGAATGAACCATCTGATTGGAGTATTAGGTCTGTAGGTCTGAAACCGAGCATGAGTACCCAAGGTATCGTCGTAGCAAGGTTCAGTTTTGACTAAACGGCGTTACTTACTCGTTGGCCCCTGGAGCATTCGTGATTGCGTGATCCAGTAAGGACACTTATAACGAAGACTTACGCTGGTTTGAGGGACGCGTCAAGTTTCAAGACTAGACTGGATAGTGGGAACACGTGCAGCATATTGTATTTTACGGACAAGAAAACGAAACGAAGTCTCGGGCTGATTCATACACAACGATGTGGAGACACCTTTGTTGGCCGGTCTAGAACTAGCGTGTGCATTGGGAAGAAGGAATTATCACCCGCGCTCTCGACCGGCAGCATTTAGCATTAAGAATCGGGATGCGGCCGCTCGCGGAAAGGTAAGGTTTTCAGACATCGTTCCAGCCACCTTCATCCAGCTTATAAGAGGCCTCGCTTTCAGGGCGATCAGGACTGTCAACCAGTTTAGCTACGCGCTCTTCCGCGCGACCTATGTCAAAAACACAACACATTGGTTTCGTCTTGCTTCTCCGTACTAGTGTACGTACCCTTCCGCAGGAATATACGAGTCGCCGAAGAATGTGAGAGAATGTGCCCCCCGATTGGCTTTAGAGCACCACCAGCCACGAAAGTCATGGTGGCTCCGGGGTCGGCTAGAGGCCATTAGATACCAAAAAATGGAGGAGATGAACGACTCAAGATAGTACATTGGACTTGATTTGTCATAAGCACTGTGATCTATCCGAGCGACAGTCAACAAAGAAATGCAAAACAGATCAGATTACCAACATTGTATTCTTCGGCTAACTTTGTGAGCTTGGAGAGCATCTGTAGATAGTGAATATGGCGATCCTCAGTCGGCGCACACGAATATTACCTGACCAAGCTGCAGTGTTCATGCATATGTGTGGGTGTCCTTTTCAGCATGGTGTATTTAAGTATACGCGCACCTTCTGCTGTCTTTCACTCAACTCGCCTCTTCCGGAGTAGTCGACCCTAAAGAGAGCCATGATAGAGTCGACAATCTATCAAAAGTCAGATGCCAATTGCACGCACGGAGGGCCGACGTACTAAAAGCCGGAAGTCCTTGTCCTCGGCGAAACGGAGGGAGCACTCGTTTATCAGTTCCATCTGTACATTCAGCATGAGTACTCAGCGAAGGCCAACTGGGGAGCCATAACCTGGTGTTCACTATTGAATGCTCGGGCTTCGAGTAAATTATGAGCAGTCGTCAAGTGGACGGTGTCCCGAACACACCGTAGAGAATGTTTTCTAACGCCATCGTCCCGTCTACGCCAAAGCGATCCGCAATCGACCGAATGCGATCGGGACGAAAAGTACCTTGGGTGCCATGAGCTTGACATAGTGGGGTGAGATATCCGTACATGCCTTCAGTATCGATGTATGCTACCTAGTCGAATTAACCACAGGAGAATGGTGCTGTCTTGAACACAGGCGACATACCTTCCCCGAAGCCCCTCCTAGTTCAGGTGGTAGCTGGGCTACCACGCACATTGTGTGCGCCATCTGTGTCTTTCCCGTACGAAACTCGCCATATACTTGCCCGAGTAAAATCTCGTGAGAGTCAGCGAGCTATCTATGGGAGATACATACCTTCCGTTATTGACTGAGACATGATTCCACCTGTTTGAGAGTGCCCGGAGCTTTTTGGGGGGCGAGAATAAGTGAGATATACTGCTTACCTCCAAGAATGGCATCTACAGATTTGCTACCCGTACTGATCACGAGAACGCGCTTCCGACGATCTTGAACTTCAACCCCTGTCGCGAACGAAGAGCCCTGCACGTAAATGAGTCCTTAGATCACGTTTGAGACAAATCAATTACCGCAATTTTCTGTGCGGCTTCCTGAAAGGGAGGAATAATAAGGTCGAGTGTCCCGGAGCGCATATACCCTGTTACCTTGATCTTTTCGACTTTCGCCTCCGACATGCCCTACGTGAAAACGGTGAACATGCAACCTTTTGCAGAGACTTGAAGGTGCTGACCTTGATCTTGAGGAGTTGCCGACGTGTCGTCATCACAACTCCAGATATAGTATGAATCGCAGCACCCTGGAAAACGTGTGAGATACGTTAGGTAGAACGAAAAGCCAGTGTACCTTGAGTTTGAGAATATCTTGTACGTTTATGCCCTGAAGAGGTCAGAGTTATGGGAGGAGGTTCGGGAGGTGTGACCACACCTGTTGTTGGAGCTCGTCTACATTGTCGAAGAAGGGCGTCTAGAAATATCAGTGTCCGGTCGGTGGCGACGGAGTTGGGATCTGATAGCTTACCTCCTCGACGTCGTCCATCACTTGTGGACTCGATGGCCGGCTGGCTGGGGGCACGCTCTCCTCGGGTACAGTAGCACGACGTGGGGGCATGTTTATCGAGATGTTCGATGATGTTCGAGGTTGTCTGGAAGTATGGGATCACACAGTGACTCGCCTGCAACCGCATTGAAATAGGACGGACGCGTTTGTCACGTGAGGGGTCAGATTTGATCCCTTGTCGACCGCCAGGCTGCTTCCACAGAACTTCACGAAGCCTACATTAGATCAAGCAATTGGTCTGTCGATGTGATCCCGATCCACTTACCTGAAATCTGCACTGGAGCAAGCGGACTTCTAGTTCGTGGAGAGCTGAGGATATACACCGCTCGGACGTGATGAGCACGATTCAGAGTTGAATCCCTCCATAATCCAACGAGATGCTATAGCTAGAGTCTCGGGGGAATCTAAATTCCCGAGTCCAAATACTACCATTAATTTTGCCTCTCGCGAACGATTCTGTGGGGTACGCAGCTGTATGTATTGACGTGCGCACCTAGCTCGGAGTCAGGAGTGCCCGGAGGGCCATGCTATAGCCAGAGTCTCGGGAGAATCCACTGGCAGTTTCCGAGTCCCAACACTTAATGGGAACTAAGTGAAAAAGTAAATGCCAGGACCGTGGATTGAACACGGGACCTCCAGAAAACGACCATGTCTTCAGTCTGTTGCTCTCCCAGCTGAGCTATCCCGGCTTACATGTCGGCATCTAAAAGCAGTAAATCAGAATAAACATTATTTTTCTAGCAACACTTGATATTGTTCACTCGAGCTCAAAACTAGAGATGTCTCCGACAACCTCTTCAACATGGTCAGCAGTAGTCGACGATGAATCCACGATCTGTCCTGGAGCCGGAAGTTGGTTGGCTTCCGCGTTGTTCTGTGGCTCTGCCAACGACAACGCTGTCGGAGCCCGTATCTCGGGAGTGGGGCCACTGAAGTCCTTCCCGGTCATACGGGATAGGGTTTGCATATCTGAGTTTTGGGGTAAGTAAGAAGACAAGCGACCTTCAAACGGAGATACGAACCATACGGCTTGCGATTGTTCAAACAGTAATTTATTCGCTGAGGATTTTTCTTGTCTTCGGTTTTGAATTTGTTCTTACATGCTTTACGATCCCGACCAGGCAGTACGTATGAAATGAGTTCATAATTCTCGCCGAATTGTGACAGAGCCTGGAAAAGTGTTCAGCTCAACACAGACAGCTACACGGAACCAGCTTACATCGTAAAATAACTCGGTTTCCTCGGCACTCCAGCGTGATCCACGGAAACGCTTCGAGTATGTACCGGAATTGATAAACTTTGTGACGTCGGACTCCTCAACATGGGTGTACTCTGTGGTATCTGCTTCAGCATTACGATCAACAAACAAAGATTCTTCATCAACAATAGTCTCTCCATTGGGACCAATTCGGACTTGAACATTGTATCGACTAGTGGCAACGTGCTGGGAATAGTCGAAACCTTGCCCGGAGGTATCCTCGACGGTGGAGGGGTGTTCAGAGGTTGGCTGTATAGATGGCGGGCCAAGCGTTGGATCGGCGGGCGGGGTTTGTTCTGATTCAGGTTCTGGACACCTTGCTTGTGCGGTATCGGTGTCGTCCTCATTTCTCCCATATTTTTTCGCCTCCATCCTCATCCTCATCCCCACCCTTTTCTCTTTATTGGACTTCTTCCAGGCAAGATGGTTGTCAAGAATTTGTGCAGCTCTGCTGCTTATGCGGCCCTGACCGGTATCTTCGCATAAGGCAGCCATAGTGACGGACGTCGGGTCCAGATCCTCGCCAGGGTCTGCTTCTGCATCAAACGCTGGGGTTTCGGGTCGCCGCGCCTTTCTGGGCCTCTTTGAAGAAGTGGGAACTGCATGGTCGATACTCCCCTGTAGCGAGAGCTGGGGGGGTATCTCAGGGGGATGCGAGACACGGTTGTCCTGCGATACCGATGGCTGTGTTGAAGTGCTCTCGGCAGCGCGGGGCCGAGTTTTAGTAACTGGACGGAATACGGTGCCGCCTTTTTCTATGTGTTGGTTGAACACTTGATGAAGAATGATTATAAGCCAGAACACTCACGAACACGCGTGCTCATGTTTCGCAAGCGATGGAGCTCAGGAGAGATTTACGTTATGGACATGATCCAGAGGTCGCACAACAGGGCCAAACACACACCTTATGATACGCAGTCAAGCACTGAAACTGCCCGTTGGAGACGCCCCGGACTGGGAGGTCGGTGGCAGCGACAGCGAACCCTCAGATCTGAAATCACCTGCGGAAAGGCAAGCAGTCATTCATAGATCTATGTGTGATCCCGCCTCACCTTGTCCAGCTTTGTTATATTGCAATCACTGAAACAATGTTAGGCCAACCAGTCGCTAGAGCATGACCATCGCTCACTATCATCATCGCAGCGAGGGATAAATGGCTTCGTGCAATGTTTCCAAAGTTCTCAAGTCGCGGAAGAGGAGGGAAACAACCTGATGTCGTGCCACCCCCCCACACGATCTATAACCGCGGCAGATGCACGCTCCAAATTGGTCCCCACTTCTTTATGGATACAACGATTTTCGAAGTCCACTATCGCCCGTTTCCCGTGTCGGTTCCCCAACCGACGACGTTTGTGTATCAGTCAGCGCCAGGAAATTCTTCGTCGCAGGCAGTTCACCTACCACAGACCCCATCGTCTGCATCTGCCGGGGAATCTAATGCACTATTGTCATCATTATCCTCTACCTTACCCGTATCCCCCGGCTTGATATCTCAGGTCAATGTCGCCGCGGCGTCAAATCCAACCCTTGCAAATCTGTTACAACTAGCTGCTTCCGGGCGGGCAACGCCGGATCAACTGAAGATTCTTGGTCTTCTTATCCAATCATTAACAACTTCTCCAGTAACGGGCATTCCTGCTACTACCTCACAACTAAGCACACCGGGAACCGACTCGTCGAGTACCCCCCTTCCGACAGCACCTACAGCGACACAGCAATACCAATACCAACCAGCTGTCAAGGACTTCGATATTGTGATAGAGTTCCGAGACGCCCCCTCAGATCGTTGGATATTTCCTCGCGGACCCGCCACGTGGGAGTTTGTCTCTGCACTCAGCGATCCTGGGTCAATCGGTGATCTCACGGTCTCCACCATCGTTCCGTTCCATAGCATGACACCACCACAAAATCCCCCTGCATCCGAAACTAGTGTTCCGACGGAGTTACCTCCCGAGCAGGTCGTTGAATTCCATTTCAAGATGGCAAGCTCATATATCTGGGACTCCTTTTCGCGCTGGGTGGGATCCAAGGAAAAAATGGAAGAAAATCGCAAAATGCTCATGGAAATTGTAGCGCATTCTCTTTCACTTATGAATGCTCTCGTTTTACTCATACTCACACTGTCTCAGGAACCGCCTGAACAGAAATACTTGGCGTACCGACTTCCCGAAGGTTCGCAACTCACCCAAATCCAGAACGTACGCATGCAAATATATTACTTTGAAAGGTATTGATATAACTACCTCAGGCTGCCCTGCCGTCATATGCTATGAAACCAATCAAGCCTTCAACAGAAAGTGGAAGGCCAAAACGGAGGTCCGCGCCACGTAAATCCGCACAAGACCGTCCAGGTTCCCCGACAGCAAAGCGCAAGCGGCAAACGCAGCCCAAGAGTCAGGTTCCTCCCCCGAAGATTGCTTGTTTTGCGTGTGGTCAAGCCAACGTACCATTGATCATGGGAGGACGTAAGTGGAGGACCCTATCATACTTAACCATCAGATTGATCATATACCCAGGATATTGTCGACCTTGCGTGGAAGGAGGGCGAATTGGAGAAACTTCGCAAGCCAGTGAAGTGGCCATTTCGAACAAGGTGTCCGTCCCCGACAGTTCGCAACCTTTACCAAAATCTGTAGACCCTTCACTCAATCCCTGACATTCCAACCTGACAAGAGGGCTCAACGAAGTGAACGGGTTTGTAGGATATAGATAGTAATAGTATACGTAGATGCTGCAGAGTGACAGGACAATGATCTGATCAATATTCATGTACATATCCCAATAAACCATCCCAACCACCACGCGAGGACAGCAATGTGCAGCAGGACAACGCAAATCCCAAACATAAGAGCAAACCATTGAATGAGTATTACCACCCAGAAGAATGGCATAATTGCCCAACGGAATGCTTGGTTGTCGATCCCCAGAAGTCGATAATGATATGCTGATCTGATCGCAACCCGCGCTAGCAAGAACGTGACGAAGGAAGTGAGGGCACCGAGGCAGAAAAGTGCAATCCAATGACGAAGAGAACGCCGAGGAACCGATTGCACCGGGTAGCGTTTGGACTCTCCTGTGAACTCGTTACGGTACCAGGGAATGATTATAAAATCCTGCATATCTTCCCCTATGATTTTGCCGTAGCTTCTCCAGAACGGGGCGATCGTGTCGAGGATGATAGTCAAAGCATCCATGCCAAGTTCCCAGACTTGTTGATACTGATCTCCATAACTTTCTTGTAATGCAACGATATGCGAAAGCTGAAATGTCACAAAGTAAGTGGGGTGAATGAGGGGGAAGATAGAGATCGACCTCTGGATAAACAGCGGATGTATAAGATAGAGCGTCGTTGTATTCTTCTTTGACAGTCGAATGGGATGCCCTGACTTCCATCAGCATCCGTGACACTTCGTCAGCTTGTTCTTGTAGGGGTTCTCGCTCTCTTTCAAGTGCTTGCAGCTTCTCCATAAGAATGGAAATCGGGTTATCCAGGACATTTTCCGGTATAGAAGCCGCATCGGCGTCAGTATTCACTCCAGAGAGGAAACCTGCGAGAATCTCGCGTTGTCGAAGTACCCGTGCATGTATGTCCTCGACGACTCTCCAACCATGGCGTTTACGAGTCCCACTGGTCACAGCTGAGGGATCGTGGCTGAAAGCATCGAGAAACTCCATCGGGAGACTACGATACGCGATACCTAGTGCTGGCATCACGCTAGAACAAACTAGCTCATACTCCCGGACATCGACAGCAACTCGCTGCATTCGATGACGGAGCCTGTGATTGTGATTCCTCAGTTCCTCCAGTGTCCTTGGGTAGTGTGAGGCAATAGCGTCAAAAAACACATAGGAAGCGCGCACCTTAATCTTAGCTCATATTCCGTTTCGAGTTGATCTTCCTCGTCAAGCTCTGCCTTGGATCCCGGCGACATTTGGTGAGCACTCGGTATGACAGGCAAGGAAGCGCTACGGTACGAACGGTTGTGCTGCAGGGGTGTAGGTTGAGATATGGTAGCATCTGGATGGGTCCTCTCCGGAAGTACGACAATCTCTTGGTCAGGGAACGTCGGGGAAAAGGTGGGATCAGCTGGAGGGGCAATGACATGCACGTCAGATATATCGTTCGAGGTATTGATCTCCGCAGCTGTTTCCTGCGGCGATTGTAACTGGCCTAGATGAGATTGATCCTTCCGCTTGCTCATTCTGCGAGGTCCACTTGGCGCGGAATCGTTCTGGTCTTCCGACTGCGAACCAATCGGCGATGAGGAACCTTCCTCGCTTTCTGCAGGGTGTCGACGAAAACGGTGGATAATGTCAGGAAAGTTAAGACGGCTACTTGCCGGCGACAATCCGCCAGAAGAATTGCGGTGATGATATGGTGAAGGAGTATTAGCATTGGCGCTACCCGAATCGAAGAAAGCGGGAATGGAATGTCGCCATCCTCGAGCTTTCCCTTCGCCGCGCGTTTGTGGATTGCCAAGAGAGTCAAGGGAGTTTGCAACGAGGGGGCCAAAGGATATGGCATGACCATCCGAGGAACGGACTCGACTAAGGGAAGTGCCAGGTGAAGAATCCGATGGAGGAGCAGAGTGTCTTGCTGTGGATTTGAGGCGATACTGGGAGGGGTGCACTTCAAGTGAAGACGACGCAACCGGTGACTGTGGTAGAGGCGTAGATGAAGTAGTACCTTTCTTGGACTTGATGTACTCTTCTACAATGAGCGCGGACACGTGCCATTGTGATCGCCGTTTTCCACCTCGGTCAAGTAGGTGTTTCAGCCAGGTCAGGGGCTCAGCACTATCGAACCATGCCCGTGTCTCCGTTCCCAAACCAGCATGCCAGCGAGCTATTTCCGCAAGACCCACAGGATCTCCACTAGCTACAGAGGCATATAGGATATTGTATCGTCGCCCTAGCTGTTCGCTGACAATGGCTGCCTTGCGAACCGTCGGCGGTGATGCTTCAGCTTTGATCCTCGAAATTCTGTCTGGATCCATGAAACATTAGAGCATGTCAATCTCGAAGATTCGTGCAACAGACCTGTGAATAGTGCTTCTTGTTTCTCAGTAATCGGCTTGCTAGATGGCAGCATTCCTTCTTTGGCCTTCCGTTTGCCTCTCGAAATTGTCCAGCGCCTATCCAGTTTCTCGTCTTCGGACTGGGAACATGTCCAATCCAAGGTTGCTCCGCCGTTGGAGGAGAGCGGGACGGGATGGGGAGGTACGGATCGAGTCGATGGACTGAAGTCCACCTCGGACGGTAAGTTGACCACTTGGGGAGATGAATGTGGGACAGGTGGAGCTGTCGACGTAGAGGCGTATGATGCACTCATGTTCATGGGGGTGTCCGTCGGGGATGGCACTTCATCAGACGTAGGATGCAGTTGTTGCGACATGCGTTCACGTCGCCGTGACTGAAGGTGCAGGGCACGCTGGACGTCTTGCAATATCGTTGGATCTGGATGAATCAAAGCCGTTCAGGGAACGTTTGTACCAGAGTGTGTTTACTTGCCCTCATGAGCTGTCGTAACGCCGTCCACGAGTTTAGAGGCTGTAGCAAGAATGTGACGGAGGACTCACAAAGATCGTATTCATCCGAGAAGGCACTCGGTTCAAAGTCAGACATAAACGAGTCAACTTTCAGCGGCGAGAGGGCGTAGCGCTGGCTCTGGGTGGGATTCTTCTTCCTGCGAGATCCAGCATGCCGTTGAGAAGTGTACCTAGACATTTTGCTGCCAGACACTATGGAATCGGGTCCCAACGAGCGGACGCGTCGCCTGCCTTCGGTCAGATCCACGGCAACCCTACTGTCTGACCTTGACTGCAGCATAGGTTGTGCAGGCGAAGTAAAGCTAATAGAAGACGACCTCGAGGAATCGCCATGTGTACGGGTGGTGAGGAAACGGTCCGGGAAATGTATACGGCCGGGATGGGCTTGAGAGGATGGGAGTGGTCGGGACGTCTGGTTGGGTTCAGCCTGAGACACAGACGACAAGTCTGCCATGTCAGGGTCGAGTACTAAGTGGCAGCTCAATATTCAAATACTGATCAATTGACGGCTTTCTCACGGCCAAACATTGAATTGTGATTACAACGGTCTTTTACGTTCAAGTGCTACTCTCGTCGTGCGAGATATCTACGACGGGCATGCCCACTGTTCTCACTCGGGCTAACAACGATTGCCGTATAAATAGGTGGCGACGACAGGCGCCTGATACGACGAAAAGGGTTCATCCGCTCGAGAAACGAGGCCTTCGACGGCTTCTCCTTAGGAACCAGCGGAATCGGAGGGGGCAGGAGCGCCCATAGCCGGTGCCTCTCCGCTTGTGGCAGCTGGTGATCTAACAGACGGCTAGATAAGCACTTGTCCGTCCTACTTTCTAGTGAGATAACTCACATTCGTCTGGAAGGACAGCCAGATCCGGTTGATCTTGCGAGAGGACAGTCTGAGCTGTCGTCCTCGTCGGTATGTAAGATCGATTACATGTAACACCGTTTGGAGGGCCCCACGCAGCCGGAGTACACGGCAGATCGGAAATAGACGCCTGAGCCCGATGCTGACGCCAGCCGACCGATGTGCCGCGTTTTCGTCTCTGTGGAGGCGTGCCACGCTCAGGTTGTTCGGCGTCTTCCCGGTAGGCTCTGTCTAAGACGTTTAATATCAGTACTTGTTCATTTGCCACAGCCACAAAGTGTCTACCCCCTGGCCCCGCCACCGTTGTCGGGTTTGGCTTTTCAATGGCATTCGACATCGTATAGACCTGAGAATTGAGACGCTGTCGCGGCCTTGGCTTAACTCCGTGTCGATTGCCGGTTCGGTTATCCCTTTGGTGTGCGAGGGCCACTGATGTATCAAGCGGGGCAGCACTGAGCTCAGAATAGCGGGCGCGACATGAGCCCGGAAAGTAAGAGTTAAGAGTGGGCATGGTGGAGTTGAGTAATGCACTGTCCAACGCACCAACACCCCTTTTATAAGCTCACTATTTTCGGGGTGGAGTGTCTCCATGGTCCGAGTTTAAAGGGAGCGACCATTGTCAAAGCAAGTCGCAAACGGCAGAACAATGCATGGGAACAACCCGCCACTTACCATGAGTACGAACACGGGTCGCTTTCACTTGCCTCAGGGCTGTGGTCCACAGGAAATCGCCAATTCGCTCAGCGTGTCGATGAACGATAAACCTACGGAATGGAAGGATATTGGGAACGTAGACAAATGCAAGACTACGGAGGTGGCTCCCAGTCATGGACGCCACTAAAGACAACGCAAGTCATGATTCAGTTTATCGCCGGGGCATAGGTCGTCCTGGTTGCGCCCTTCGCTTTACAATGACACGTCCGAGCATCGCAGCGGTGAACGCTGATAATGAATACCTATTGAACTGAAATCAGATGCGCACACGAGGGTAGCACATTCACATACCAGGTAATCACGTACGATAGGTGAGCATTGCGCACATCAATCGTAGCTGAGCGTCCAACTGGTATACCTTTACCGAGGTTAGCAACTGCATCGCCTGCATGACCATCTGCAAATCGTGGATTCAACATCGCCCTCTCAACGTTGCATAGTTACTCACCAAATATTTGTTCGATGAAAACAGGCTGGACACCACCAGCCTCTCCTCCTGCCGATTCGGCCAGAGAGTCAACGTCTGCCCAGTACCACTTACCCTCTGCGGGCTGGTTGTCTGGAGTAAATGAATTTCGTTTGTGCGATGTTCGGAGCATGCCTAGGACCTGGACTTCTCCTTCCTCGTCACACACATATTGGTCGGCAAAGTCCTTGCCGATAAAGCCACGGTCGACCAGAACAGTGGAACCATCAGTCCTCACCAAAGGAGTGATGACGTGGTAGCCATGGGTACCGTCACGGACACGGGGACCCAGTAGCATTGCATGTGCATGATCCCAACGACCTCGGAGCAAGACTCGGCGAAACGCAAATTCTGGTATCACGGAGACACTTGAAATGGCAGCGATTTAGAGTCCCGCTGTTCTAGAGGAGATGCGTTCGCACTTTATTCGCTGTGGGAGCAGGATGGGGTCTCGCTGTAGCTTTTCTTCTAGTTCGTCGATCAGATCGATCTTCCACTGGAGACGTTGTAGCTGCCATGTCCCCAAGGCAAAAGTGAAAACTGGAATGAAACCCAAAAGCAAAATCGTCGGGCTTGACCAGGACGATTTCTTTGCAGCATAATTGGACCCTGAGGACTCGCCTGTGTATAGCGGTCGGTGTGATTGCGGCCTTTGGCCGCGCTGGGCGGACCTGAGCGTTGGTAATACACCTTTGGAGAACCTGCTACGAAATAATGAGAACATCCCACTGGCAGGAGACCCTCTTGAGGCTGATGTGGTAAATGTTTAGTTCTGGTTCCCACGAGTTAGCGCTTGATGTCACTGTAGTGGAGCACTGCGCCGCTTCACGGTCTCCAAATCATTCCTTCAACGTCCATTCCTAACATCCGACAGCAAGTCGTTTAAACGACATGCAAGTAGTACCTCAATGACATTGCAAACCAGCTGACATCGCTGCTGCAGGTCGTACCGAAAACGTCCTGGCTTCGACATTGACGGTGGTGACGAGGTACATTATCCCACCCGCCCAGTTGACAAAGACAAGGCCGAGCAAGAACTAGTAATTAACATAAAGAAAGCTACCACCCCAGATGAGTCTGCGCCAAAGCAGAAACACGTCCGGAGTGCGTTCAGTGACGGCACGTTTGGCTCCCATCTTCCTGTCTGACTTTGTTATAGAATGTATCGTATACACCTGGGATTACCATAGCTCAATATCATTTTGGAGTGGCCTACGGGTTCAGCCCATATTATCCGATGAAGTTCAGACATTCAAGGCACTCATCACCGTTCACAAAGTCCTACAGGAGGGTCACCCTAACGTGCGTGTCCGACCCGAAATATACTGACCTGCATCGCCGCTCATTTGCTTCAAATATAGACTATTAAGGAGGCTCACGGACAGACGGGGTGGCTCGAGACTTGCTCTCGTACCGTTGCCACCGATGGCCAGCGAGGTGGGTTCCATTCGGCGTTCCGCACCGGAACCATCTAAACCCATGCTAGGATACGGATCTCTAATTCGAACATACGTCCAATTCATTCTGGCCAAGCTTCGTTTCCACCGTCTCCGCCCGGAATTTAATGGCCTGTTCGAGTATGAGGAGTATATCTCCCTCAAGGGCATCGACGATCCCAACGAAGGGTAAGAAACATGAACTGACGCACACCTCATTGGCTCAGAGAACCACAGATATGAGACTATCACTGATCTTATGGGCTTGCAAGATCAGATCGAGTCCTTCCAGAGGATGGTTTTTGCGCACTTCAGACATTCAGCCAACAATGAGTGTCGAATTTCTTCCTTGGTACCACTTGTCAAGGAGAGTTGGGGCATCTACAGGTTTATAACGAGTATGCTGCGAGCCCTGTACCGACGTAAGGTTCTTATGACTTTTCAAAGCAGTCGTTGATCCCTTCACCAGGAACGCATGACCACGAGCCATTGGAACCGCTGCGCGAACGTTTCAACGCACAGCACTATAACTTGCGCAAATTCTACTACGAGTGTTCCAATCTTAAGTATCTGACTGGTCTCATTAATGTACCAAAGCTTGGTCAGGTCAGAATTCTTCCGTCAGAATCCTCCCACCATTATTTATCATAAAATACTAGGAACCACCCAACCTTTTCGAATCTGGTAATGCTCCAGATCTCCCGGCACGACCAAGGTCTACGACGACGACGGCCCCTCCCCCAGCACCATCTCCAGATGTTGCGGCTGTCAGTGAACAAGCGCGGATGCTCAAGGAGTACGAAGACCAACAGGCTGCTTTGCGCGCTCAACGAGAAGCTGAAGAACGGCAGAGATCGGACCGCGAAGCGCAACAGCAGCGTGATTTTGAACAGCGCCAGCGCGAACAGGCCGAGCGAGAACGCCTGGCACAAGAACAGCTCTTGCAAGAACAGATGATGCAATACAATAACCAAGCTGTTCAGCAGGCCAGTGAGTTCCAAAGGGAGTTGCTCGCCATGAGAGGACAGTATGAGAGGGACCAACTCTTGCTTGCACAGTACGACCATGTAGGTTTTCTGTCACTCATTGACTCCGCGGTGACCTGATATCTTGAATGTAGCGTGTTAAGGCATTGGAAGGGGAGCTGGCTGCGGGCACTGCAAACATTAACGCGCAAATGGCCTCAAAAGACGAGTTGATCAAGCAGTTGCAGGACCAGGTGACACTGTGGCGGAACAAATACGAAGCGCTGGCCAAGCTTTACAGCCAGCTTAGAACGGAACACCTGGACATGCTTGCGAAATTTAAGCAGATGCAACTCAAAGCGAACTCTGCCCAGGAAGCGGTCGATCGCATGGAGCGCATGGAGCGGGACTTGAAGGCGAAGAACTTGGAGCTCGCGGACATGATTCGTGAGCGTGACCGGGCTCGCTTTGATGTCGATCGTCAAAAGTCATCACACAAGGATGAGCTTGAGCGCGTGCGGCGCGAGCTCAATTTCGCTAACGAACGGGCAGAAGACGCCGCACGATCGAAGAGTTCTGAAGTGTCCAGCGTACTCGGCAAGTATAACCGCCAGATGAACGAACTTGAAGACTCCTTAAGGGTAATGCCCTCTTCTATGTTCCCACATAATATTAATGTGTTGGCAGGCAAAACAGCTTCAGATCGATGATTTGTTGGTCAAACTCAACAATGCTAGCGGCGATTTGGATCGCTTGCGCGAGGAGAAGGATCAAGAAATCATGATTCTTCAAGAGGGTATGGACAGCACTATTCAGCAATTATCGGAGGCAGAGCAGGTAATACGCTTATGTTCGTCCCGCATTATGGGATTTGACATCTTTCCCAGACCCAAAATATTTCTGAGGAAGCAACCAACGCTCAGATCGACACCCTTATCTTGGACAACCGTAAGAAGCTGAACCAAATTATTGGTGCGTCCATGATACACCGACCGGCACATACTGCTTATCTTACCACTACGCAGACTCGATTTTGCAAGCATGCGTGCAAAAGGTTGACGATGCAATTTACGAACTCGAGTCTCCTTCCCAGGCCGGCAACATTAATTCGACACCAGAATACACCTTGTCTATGATTGAAAAGGCCGTCAACAATGCCACGGACTTTGCCACTATCTTTAACCTTCATCTTGGAGGCGATGTGGGCGGTGACCACGTTGATGTGATCAAGGGCGCCAATGAGTTCGCTCAGGTGCTATCAGACGTTCTAATCAACTGCAAGGGGATCACCCGACTTGCCAATGATGACGATGCTTCTGACAAGATCGTCGCTGTCGCCAAGACAACTGGCGATGTTGGATTACGATTCTTCTTCAACTTGCAGTCGTACAAGCTTGACTTGCTTCAGCCCGCCCAGCGAAAGGAAGTTGCCATGCGCAACAATAGCGAAGCCAGAATGGCTCTCACTCGCTTATCGGAGATCGTTGACACGTTGGTTCCAAAGGGCTCGAAAGGCGGGGCCTTCGCGAAGGCCGACGGGGACATTGGAGACATCGTTGAACAGGAGATGCTTAACGCAGCCCAGGCTATCGAGGCGGCTACCCAGAGGTTGCAAGAACTCATATCTCGCCCGCGCGATTCCTCACGGTTCAGCGCCGTGGATATTCAAGTCCACGATTCAATTCTTTCAGCAGCGATGGCAATCACGAGCGCCATCGCCCGCCTCATCCAGGCCGCAACGGAGTCACAGCAGGAGATCGTCGCACAAGGCAAAGGGTCGAGTTCCGTACAGCAATTCTACAAGCGTAACAACAGGTGGACAGAGGGTCTCATCTCTGCTGCGAAATCGGTCGCGTTCGCTACGAATTTGCTCATCGAAAGTGCTGATGGCGTACTCTCTGGTACACACTCGCTGGAGCAACTCATCGTTGCCTCCAACGAGGTCGCTGCGGCAACAGCCCAGCTCGTCGCCGCGTCCCGTGTCAAGGCGAACCTTATGTCCAAGACCCAAGAACGACTTGAGCTTGCCGCCAAGGCTGTCACGGAGGCATGCAAAGCTCTCGTCAGGCAAGTCAAGGCCGTCTCCGCGAAACAAGCACAAGAAGAAGATTTTGACTACAAGAACATGGCCGGCTTGGAGTTCAAGCGGCGTGAGATGGAGCAGCAGGTCGATATCTTGAAGCTTGAAAAGGAGCTTGGCGCTGCGAGACATCGTCTGGGTGCGATGCGGCGGGCTGGGTACCACACGGAAGAGACGGACTAATGGTCAGTTACCAACAACAGTACATGAATCTGGTATCTTGCCCCTCGTTCATTTGTTTCCGCTTTCCATCGATAATCTACATGTAATAATATCTCGTTGCGTAGGATCATCGGATATATCGCCACTTAACACGGTTGCATTCCATTCCCATGTGTTCGTATAGATAGGGTGACAGCGTAGGGAAGATGCTGCACAGAAGGCCTTGAAACCGGCATACAGTATCGACAACAGGTATTCGAGTACTAGGCAGTGGGCTTGTAAAGAATGGTTTATGGTGACCAAGAGGGACAAAGATATCCCCAAGGTGCTGGAGGGCGACGTAAACGCACCTGTCAGGCAAGTTTCACTGACCGGCTGCGCCGAAAAGTTGCGCTACGAACCTCCCGGATTCCATATCCCACTCATCCCAACTCTGCCCAAATATCATCCTGGTCGCGCTCATGAACCGCTTGAGCGGCACGTGGCATATCCGACATCTTTCTCGGCTGTGTATCCTCTTGTGCATCAAACAACGGCTCATCCACGAGGGGTTGGCCGAGTTCTGGGTCTTCGTCTTCATCTTCAAGATCAAGGTCAAGACTACGATATCCCGCACGACGAATCGCAGATATGTCGATAGGCCTCGGTCGCGAAAATATCGACTGGCCAGACCTGCCAACCTGTCAGTCCTTGGTAACACGTCGGAAAATCTAGACGCACTGTCTCATCACCGCAGCTAAGCGACCAAACTGCAACACGTTACGAGCTATTAGCAACAGCGTGTCGAGCATTTCTTCCTCCTTGCTCGTGGCACCACAGCCCGCGAATGCCAGCACGAGAAGGGTGATTGCGCAAAACAATGTAAGGATCAGATCAAATACGTTGTAGGGCGATCTCCAGAATTGCTGGGGTCAAATTTAGTTTTCTCAATGTCGAGTATTGAGCACAGACTAGTAAAACTCACCCTTCCAAAAGCGACGAAACGAACACCCACTTCAAGAATCATTGAAGTGTTGATGATAATTTCGAGAACGTAGAACGGAAGTCCAGGACAGCCGTCGGTCAAGCTGAGTGCGACCGTCGTGACCGACAGAGCGGCCATCACTAGATAGAGAACAATGTATGTCCGTGAATGCACGAAACGATTGGCGATTCCACGCGTTATTTCTTTGCGGGTCAGTGCGTATATCGAGCGCGGAGGCCTGTGGTCGCAGGGTTTTGTCAATGGGGTTCGAGCTCATGCACAACAAATACGAACGTCGGCTCAGGGGGCAGCGTATCCGCTGCATCATTGTAGGCATCCACTGGTATCTCAGGCATGGCCGAGTACGAAGCCTTGCGCTGACGGCAGCGCCTTCAAGAACTCGGGAGGTGCCAGTGACGGATGTGACCAGATGTTTACTCCTATTTGTTACCGCGATCCAGTTGCCAAACAACGAACGTCCCCGACCACCACCACCACAACACTCTGAACCCCATTTTCACCATCCACGTAGAATCTAGCCAAGATGGGTGGCGGAGACTTGAATATGAAGAAATCCTGGCACCCGCTCCTCCTGAAGAACCAGGAGCGGGTCTGGTTGGAAGAAAAGAAAGCTGTGAGTATTCTCTCCCCTCTACCGCTCATCTTCCGACCAACCCATGTCCTCTCCAGCTGGAAGAGAAGAAGAAGCTTGACCAGCTGCGCAAGGAGAAGGAGGAGGAACGCCAGTTGCAGGACCTTCAACGCCTCCAAGAGGAGCAAACAGGAAAGAAAAGAACCGAGAAACTAGAATGGATGTATACCACTCCAGCGACAGGTAGCAACCAGAACCCTAACGACCTGGAGGACTACCTCCTCGGAAAGAAGCGTGTGGACAAAATCTTGACTGCGGACGACAACGTCAAGGTACGCCCCATCTTGAGTCTTTTCGTTTTGTTTTCTGACATGTGGTCCAGTTGGGAGCTTCGCACAAGAGTTTCATCGCCGTCCAGAATGCCAACACTGCCCGAGATATCGCCTCGAAAATTCGCGAGGATCCGTTTTTTGCGATGAAACAACAGGAACAAGCTGCCTACCAGGCATTGATATCTAATCCCCTTCGTCTTCGTGAATTGCAGGAACGGAATGGTATCAAGCCGAAGAAGAGTAAGGAGAAGAAGCGGGACAAGAGAGGTGAGGGGCGTGGGGGTCGATATGCTGGTGACTCGAAGCGCCAGCGAAGTCTCAGTCCCGTAAACGACGGTGCGAAGCACTCCCGGATGACACCACCACATTCTCGTTCTCATCCAGCGACCTCGGCCTCGAAACCTACCAACGATACTGGGGACCGTGCGGTGAGGGGTCAGGGGGGTCGATATGCCGGTGACTCGAGGGGGCGCCAACGAAGTCGCAGTCCCGTAAGCGACGATACGAGGCGCTCCCGGCTGACACCTCCACCACATTCTCGTTCTCATCCCGCGGACTCGGCCTCGAAACCTACCAACGATACTGGGGACCGTGCGGTGAGAGGTGAGGGGCGTAGGGGTCGATATACCGGTGACTCGAGGAAGCGCCAACGAAGTCCCAGTCCTGTAAGCGACGGTGCGAGGCGCTCCCGGCTGACACCACCATATTCTCGTTCTCGTCCAGTGACCTCGGCCTCGAAACCTACCAACGATACTGGGGACTGTGCGGCGAGAGGTGAGGGGGGTGGGGGTCGATATGCCGGTGATTCGAGGAAGCGCCAACGAAGTTCCAGTCCCGTAAGCGACGGTGCGAGGCGCTCCCGGATGACACCTCCACATTCTCGTTCTCATCCAGCGAACTCGGCCTCGAAACCTACCAACGGCACTGGGGACCGTGCGGCGCGGTTAGCCGCCATGCAATCCAATGCATCCACTGTGGAATTCGATCGACAAAAACGTTTGCTACAGCTTTTAGCGAAGGAGAAGGCAGAGTTGGAAGCCGAAAACGAAGTAAGGTCGAAGTCACAAGGTATGGGGGGCTTTTTGAGCCAGGAGCAGAAGAAAGTGTTTGGTGGTGAGGGAGGTCTAGAAGATCGGATCAGAAGGGGGCGTGGTGGCCTCGTCGTTGATGCCGACTGAGAGTCATTGCGGTTGTGTCCTTCATCTACTTTCTTGTACGTTTGTTACATTAGCATTTTAATCACAATTGACATCTCCGGAGGTAGTGTCCAAGTTCTTTTCAGGAATCTACAGACACGCGCGAACGCTGAGCAATCGCAGTCATTTACTTCCCTAGTCGCTATTTCGGGAATGGTATCGATGAACTCTGTACAAACGCTCTTGATTGACTTGCTGCCAGCGCATGGCTCTTCTGTGACGGCATGCGTAACTTTCCGCCATGCTTATAATTAGGGAGTCCTGCTAATAGTTAGGTACACTTACAGAACAACCTAGTGAGGTGCCACTAGTGTCGGTCATCGACCTAATACTGAAAGCTCTTGGAACGGGATGGACCTACATCCTGCTTGCGGAGATATGTCTTGCCACCTTGCCGACGATATGATTTGCAGTGGGGGTTGGTCCTCGATGGTGACCCGAACGCGGTGCGAAACAAAACAATACACCCTAGTTTCTTTCATTTGCAACATGCGCAGGAGACACCGTGTATAAAATAAGTTTAGCTAGAGTTGAACTGTGGTTATTCATGAGAATGAACAAGTCGGGTAAAGATCCACACCTAGTACTAGCTATGCGTTCTCCAATAGCCTGGAGTTCCTTGCTTCCTTCAAGAAGTATTTGAGTGCTTTCTGCAATATCCTTTCGCATGAATTCTATGTCCTCATCAGAAGGTAGCGTGCTGATGAAATCGGAACGTCTCAGGTCCGCGATGATACGACGTGTCTTGTCGCCCCGAATGAAATCATCCCTCAGGCAGCTGATGAGCTGGCCTTTTACAGTTGGTGTGTATGTGGAGGAGGTGCGGATAAGCTGCTCGAGTCTCTGGCATGTAGAGGTGCGACTCTCCACAGCGGCCTGAAAGCGTTCAATGACAAGAACGTTGGCATAGTTGAGTGTAACCGCGGTGGGCGCCATCTTTTCCCCTGAATCTGGGCTAGAGTTCGACCCTCCCTGAGTGTTCGATGAAGAGGTTCTTGGATCAGGAAGTATGGCTTCACGAATTAAACGCGCAAAGTGGTCTTTGCTAGCGAGAGACCTTCGCTTCTGTTTCCGCGGCGTCCGAGTATTCACCATTGCTATAGAGAGTGAGCAGCATATGGTGTCATATTTATGAGAACATACTAGCAAAATCCCCGCGTATTCCTGAATTTTAGCGATCTACACTGAGCAACCTGAGGTGGTATGTGTCAAGTGAACCGCACGGAGGCACTTGCGCGTGCGTCGCGCTCACCTTGTAAATCTCGCCGAGAAAAGCGACGGTTCCGCAGTCTCGTGGAACAAAGTTCCTCGGACGCGAAAATGTTCGGTTTCTGATATGAAAAACACCCGGTAAACCCTTTACCTTTCTGCACCTTGGTGAAGATAGGACGTACCACGCCGACTCAAGACTCAGGTTTCCGTTGCGGGAACCACAATAGCGGGCCTTCAAGTTGATGGAGGTCACACGTTAAATATCGGCGAGCAAAATGAACGACGATAGATGATATTGGCCTCCCAAACGGTGACTTGGTGAAGGGTAAGCAGGGTGACCACGTGATAGCATCGACCGCTTAGCACCCCCACCACAATTATATTTGGCGTGCGGTTATGCTGCACGTTTCACACTCTGCCCCCCTCGGATCGTTTCGCGCGCTCTCAACATGCGTTCGGCTAAACGCTGCGGCTCGTCGCACTTTCACTGCTACCAACAAGAGCCAGAATCTTCGGATCCTCTCACCTCCGCCGTACTTCAGGCTGCGCGCTCGTCCTTGGACATGGCGGACACTCTGGCTTGCACCTATCGTCGGCGGGGTAGTCGTCTACCTCTCTCCGGATCCCCGGATACATTTACCCTCCGTCTTTTCGTCTCCCACCTTGATTCCTTGTCCAGAAAGTCGGGATGATGCTCGTCAATTCAGTGACCAACACATGATCGGCTCACCAGCAGAACCTCAGTGCTCACTTTGTTTCCGGATAATTAGGGTTTTACAAGACTTTGTCTGGGAACCCATTTTAACGGCCAGACGGTTCATACACCTATTCTGCTTGTTTGTACCTGTCATAATCACTATGCCGATGCTGCTGGTCGGGAGTCCGGATAAGCAACTGCAAGGTGATCGATGGGGTGCTGTGTGGTGGTACAATCTTCTTGTCAAAAGAATGCAAGCCGCTGGTCCGACATTCATCAAGGTGCTTAATATTCATTGGTTCACAAGCTCTTTTATCAATCATCTCTAGCTCGCTCAATGGGCCGCATCTCGCGCCGATCTTTTCCCCTCTTTTCTCTGCGACAGATTGGGAAGGACACATTCGCAGGGAACACCTCATTCATTAGCATACACGAAAGAAGTTATAGAAAGTGTCTTCCAGAGACCATTCCAGGATGTATTCGAAAAATTCGACGAAATCCCAATTGGAACGGGCGCCATTGCACAGGTAGGCTCCTGGCGCTTCACTCATCGATGCATACTTTTATTTTATCCCCATAGGTATACAAGGCTATCCTCAAACAAGATCTTCTCCCGCCATCATATCTGGGACCCAAGCGACATACCAAGTCCGCCGCTGGATCTCTGGCACCGGTTATATTGCAGGACCCCCCACCTTCGGTTCCCACCGCATCAGTTGCAATCAAGGTCCTCCACCCTCAAGTTGCCAAGATGATAACACGTGATCTCGCGATCATGTCTTTGTTTGCCAACACCATTGCACTTTTTCCCGGAATGCGATGGTTATCTCTTCCCGAAGAGGTCAATGTGTTCGGTGAAATGATGTACCAACAGCTTGATCTTCGCAACGAGGCCGAAAATCTTCTTACCTTCGAGCATAACTTTGCATCGCGGAATGTGCCAGTAACCTTCCCCCGTCCCCTCAAAGTCTTTTCTACGTCCGATATCTTGGTGGAGGAATTCGAACATGCCGTACCATTGGAACTTTTCCTGAAAAACGGAGGGGGACCTTTCGACGGACAAATTGCTACCATCGGTCTCGACGCATTTCTGGTATGTAGAAAAAATTGGCTGGGGTATCATGCTGATAACATATACCAGAACATGCTTCTGTTGGACAACTTCGTTCATTCTGATCTCCACCCGGGAAATATCATGATCAAGTTCACGCGACCGCTTGCGACTCGTGATTTTGTACACCACATGTTTAACGCTCTTGTTTCCAGACACAACGAGAGTGACACGATTGCTCAACTCCCAACCGAGTCAGATGCGACAGTATCGAAGCTCAAGCAACTCAACGACTCACCTGAAGAGTGGCGGGACGAGCTACAGCACATCTCAAACCAAGGGTACATTCCGGAAATTGTGTTTATCGACGCTGGCTTGGTCACAACGCTCAACTCTACGAATCGGAAGAACTTCCTTGATCTATTCCGCGCCGTTGCAGAATTCGACGGTTATCGTACTGGGCAACTCATGGTGGAACGTTGTCGGAGTCCCGAGTTGGCCGTTGACACGGAAACGTTTGCTCTGAAGATGCAACATATCGTGTTAAACGTGAAGCGCAAGACGTTCTCTCTCGGTCAAATAAAAATATCGGATATCTTAAACGACGTCCTAACGGCGGTTCGGCAACACCACGTGAAGATGGAAGGTGATTTCATCAACACAGTGATATCCATCCTTTTACTTGAAGGGATTGGACGTCGGTTGGACCCGAGTTTAGATTTGTTCAAAAGCGCATTACCTATTCTGAGGCAGCTTGGGAGGCAAATGACTATTCAGGAATCGATTACGCACATACCTTCAGGTAACTTTGGAGCGTTATTGAAGGTGAGTTCTGTCACAAGCATACTTGATAGCAGCTAAACATGCATTTTCGCAGGTTTGGGTATGGCTTGAGGCAAGGCAGTTGGCCTCTGCCGCTCTGGTGAATATCGACGACCTGGTGAAGTATGATTTGTAAGTGTTCACATTTCGAAGTGGTAAGGCGGTTCTCACTTCCCTCCAAGGTTGGTTCCAAGCATCTAACAGTCGGCATTTTGCGTGAAGGACGGCTTGACACGTAGATTATTATAAATTCAACGGATGGTATAGACCATTTAAAGGTGTTGTAGCATAGGCAAAGGATTCGTCGGACATGACCGCCGACCCAAGTAACGTATCGTCCCGATCCCGATTTATTTAAAACATTAGCATCCAGCATTGCAATGTATCCCCGCTCTTCAAGACGTTGTCGTCCGCCTACCGAATGGCGTCCGCGCTCCTCACCACCAATTTACCCGATCTCACATTGGTTTCAAGAGGGAAAGTGCGCGACATCTACACTACTTCATCTGAAGACCGCCTTCTGTTTGTTGCAACCGACAGAATATCAGTGTACGATGTCATCCTTAAGAACGTTCGTGTCTCTCTTTCCGCCATCCTCCGCCAGCCAGCTCAAATATTTATATATTCCATAGGGCATTCCAGAAAAGGGGAAGCTGCTGACGAGCATATCATTGTTCTGGTTTCGCAAACTACAACATATCGTCCCGAATCACCTCATCACAGCGGACGTCGACGAGATGCCGGAAGAGGTGAAGCGCTACAGGGATCAGCTCGAGGGACGCACGATGCTCGTGAAGAAAGCGAAAGTCATCCCCATGGAAGCCATCGTCAGGGGGTATCTCACAGGTGCGATGTGCCTTCAGGTACTACTCGTTCGTACATTGCATCTCACAGTATGGCCGGATTAGGCTCGGCATGGAGAGAGTATAAGACATCCGGCACGATGCATGGAATCCGTCTGAGAGAGGGTATGGTGGAGTCTGAGAAATTGGACGAGCCTGTCGTCACACCATCGACCAAGGCCGAGCAGGGGGCTCATGATGAAAACATATCTCCAGAGAAAGGTATTTGGGTGTCCCTGGCTATTGTAGGCATGTCGCTCATGCTTACTTCAGCCGCTCAATTTATTGGTGAGGAACTGTATGCGCGGGTTGCCGGGGTCGCGCTAGACCTATACAAGACGGCCGCGATGCACGCTCTGTCGTGCGGTCTGATTCTGGCTGATACCAAATTTGAGTTCGGCCTCGTTCCTTCGCCGAATGGATCAGAGGAGCTAATCCTTGTGGACGAGGTACTTACCCCCGACTCGTCGCGATACTGGCCTCTCGCTGGCTATTCTCCAGGAAAACCCCAGCCAAGTTTCGATAAGCAGTATGTGCGGGATCATCTGACAGCAGCTGGTTACCAGAAAGGTTTTGAGAGTGGACCGAATGGAAATGGGGAGGGCTGGGCTATTAGTGAAACCACCATTGCGGAAACTCAGGCAAAGTACACGACTGCTAAAGAAATGCTGGAAAGCTCCTCGTGAAGACATCTAGTAACTGACGGTGAAGAAACAAGGGAAGTTGTCCAAGGTATCTATGTAGACACGTATGGAATATACTCTCAACCCAACCACGTGGGTTGCCACCCGTGAACCATTGATTTACTTGCCAGCCCGGGCCGGTGCCAACATATCTGTCCAAGCTCGCTCGTACTGCACTGCAGGCTTTACGGCAACTCCAAGAGCGCGTGCTGCGGTCAAAGCCCAGTGAGGGTTTCTCAGAAGCTCTCTAGCGAGACGGACTACGTCAGATTTTCCTTCTTTGAGGTATGACTCGATTTCGACGGGGTCCGTGAGCAAGCCGACTGCACTAATAAGGATGTCGGGGTGTGCAGCCTTCAATTCTGCGGCAAATGGAACCTTGAACGGGAGACACGTCAGCTAAGACAGCAGCCACCGGAGAAAAATACATGCTTGGTAACCGTGTTTCAATGGAATTTTCTGATGGACCCAGTTACCACCGCTGCTCGTGTCGACAAGATCGACCCCGAGACTCTTCAATTCACCGACGAAGACTTTGCTCTGCTCGATACCCCACTGCTTCCATTCTCCATCATCGCCCTTCTCTGGGCCTTCGGCCCAATCTGTCGCACTTATCCTCACGAAGAGTGGCTTGTCCGCCCAAGCTTCACGCATTCGCTTGACAAGACGCAATGGGAATCGCATCCGGTTTGAGAGGTCCCCGCCGTACGCGTCAGCACGCGAGTTTGACAAGGGAGAAAGGAATTCATGTACGAGGTATCCATGAGCGGCGTGAACTTCGATGAAGTCGACTTGTATCCAAGTCAGCCTGGATCAGCCATCAAAAAACGTCTGTAAGTCTTACATCCGACTTCCTTGCAGCGGTTTACGGCTGTGACGAATGCATCTTCGACATGTTTAATGTCGCTTTCTGACATGGGCTTGGGACGGGAATGAGAATCGGAGAATGGCAGAGCGGTGGGACCATAGACTGAAATACCGTATCAGCCAAGTGAACACACGGACTATAGTATGCGGCTCACCGTCGTCCGGCCATCCGTTTTCTTCCTTCAGAGCGGCGTACTTGTCGGTCCTATGGGTTCCAGCTGCATTCGAGTGAACCCATGGGGCATAAGTGGATGCTTTTCGGCCAGCGTGCGCCAGCTGTATCCCGATTACGGTGCCTTGCGCGTGTGCAAAGTTTACGATCCGCTTGAGAGGTTTTATGTGGCTGTCGGCCCAGATCCCCTGGATGGCGATGAGATCAACCAGCGACCATTGCGATTCATACCCACCATATCTTCTGGAGATATGCGCCCTTCTGGCACAACTGCTGTAGCTTCGACTACGATAGCTCCGACACCACGAGAGGCAAAGCCCTAGGAGAATGAAGGTATGTAAGAACTTTTACCGGCGGAAGCGCTAGATGGTACGAACACCGAGGTGAACGAGATGCCAATCAGTGGCATGTCCACGGTCGGAGCTATATTGACACATGGGAGACTGATGGAAGGTCAGTGACCCCTCGGCGAAGAAGACACGGGTGAACATACCACCCAGATTCTGTTCTTGAAAGTGACATCTCTGATTGTAAGTGGCTGGAACAGCACAGGGAGTTCCTTGTTGCGTGTAAAAACGTCCTAGCATCGACAGTCAGCTTGAGAACGTTCGCTGTTAACCTAGGGGGTTCGGAACAAGCCTACGGTATTGGTATAAGCCGATCCCACATCTGGCTCGTTGAGCGGGAAGAATCCTTTAACGGCGGGGACGGCCTTGTTCACGTTTAATGATGCCTGGTCTACAGGGGCGACCTCCTGTTCTGTGTCCGGAGCGGTTGAGAAGGTGCTGTAAATGGCCGACAAAGGTTGCTGAACCAGCCCCTTGAACATGTCGAGGATGTATGTATTGGTATACCGTGAAGACTACCTGGTAAGTTGTCCCGTTGGGAATTCATTGTTAAACGGGCCGGAATTCCGTCGTGTCGGATTTAGCACCGGGCTGACTCTTCTCCACCATGCCAGACATCGCTAGCATATTTCTTCCGCACCTTCATAACATAGAGCCCGACGCACAGTTCACTTTCAACCTGCCCATCGTTACTTCCTCCGCGGGGAACAAATACTACGCAAAACTCGGCAATGTCACTGAATCGGATCAATACATAGGAGAAGCAGAGTCCCTCAAAGCTATTCATGATGCGGCTCCAGGCTTGGTACCCAGGGTATTAGCATACGGAGTAATCGATGGCGATTCGAGCGAGGTGGTCACCAGACCCTACTTCATTTCCGAGTACAAGGACATAGGATCATTGTCAGGGAAGGCAGCGGATCTCCTGGGTCAAAGACTTGCGACCGAACTCCATGTTTTCAAGAGTAACAAAGGCTATGGATTCGACGTTCCGACCTACTGCGGGGAAACCAGACAGGAGAACGGATGGTTTGAAACCTGGGTGGAGTGCTACAGTTCCATGCTCGAGAACCTCTTACTCAAACTCAAGGGTAGACGTGGGGGCGCGGAGTTGGTCACCAAGGGCGAGGAGGTAAGGTCGAGGTAGGTTGTGCCTAGCAAGTTTGTCTGTCGGGGCGCTCATTGCGAAGAGTTATACCGTGGCTGCTCCGTCCATTGAGGATAGAACCAGTCCTCCTACATGGTGACCTTTGGGTAGGTTGCGGGAATAAGCTCCTCGCACACTTGACAACTTTGAACTGGGCAGAGTGGGAATACGGGAGTTGATCGCATTAATGGACAGCCAGTCATATTCGACCCTTCTTCATATTTCGGGCACAATGAAGCCGAGTGAGTAAAATATACGGGAGGCCGAGTCGCCCATTCTGAAAATTTGCAAAGCCTTGCCATCGCTCGCATTTTTGGAGGGATACCCGGGGCATTCTTCTCCAGCTACCACAAGAATATGCCGAAAAGCGAACCTGTGGAGCAGTACGATCTACGAGCTGACCTGTACGAGCTCTACCATTACCTCAACCACACAGTGCTCTTTGGTGTGAGTAGACACAGCTGTTGGAGTGGACTCTAATGGTGATCTTCGACACAGGGAGGATATGCCAGTAGTGCACTTCGAAAGCTAAATAGATTGTTGAGCGACTGTCCTGTGTAGAAATCTTGATTAGTCATCCATCCAAACCGCGGAGTTCGAATCACCCAAGGCACCAACAAGCACCAACAAGGCTTACTAGCCGTGCTCGTCGACGTCGACGACCTACTCAACCTTGTCTTCCCGCCATCATCACTTCAGACTACTTTGGAGAAGCGTTGTGCGCTGTTATCACTCAAAACGCCCGACCTCGCTCTCGTTTCTAACGTCCGAAATCTCTTCAATCTTCCACCATGAGCCAAGGTAGCTATAACCATAACTCTGCTACTGACATTTTCTGAAGCATTACTTGGAGATATCGATCCTTCTCAAAACACATTTTCGTATGATGACCCAAGCTACGGGATGGATGAAGAGGAAGAGGACTACGAGGAGATAACCCAAGAAGACTGTTGGACCGTCATTTCCAGCTTCTTCGAGCAGAAAGGTCTTGTTCGGCAACAGCTGGACTCGTTCGACGAATTCGTCCAAAATACCATGCAGGAGCTGGTCGATGAAAATGCCGACCTCATACTCGATCAAGCCGACCAGCATACTGGTCACGAATCGGACATGACGCGACGCTACGAGATAAAGTTTGGGCAAATATACTTATCGCGACCAACTGTCACCGAAGCAGACGGTTCTGTAGTCCCCGTTTTCCCTCAGGAAGCGCGTTTGCGGAATTTGACATACTCTGCCCCACTCTATATCGAAATGAGGAAAAGAGTATTGCTAGGTCGCGAAGATCCAGATGGCGTTCCCGGAGACGTGATTTGGGAGTCTGAGGGACGTGACAACCCTGAGGATGCGACAAAAGTCTGGATTGGCAAGGCAAGTGCTTTTGCATGTAAGCGCGCCACCAGAGGTAACCTATTCTTGTAGGTTCCCATTATGCTACGGTCCACGTTTTGCATCCTCAGAGACCTACAAGATCAAGATTTGTACGACCTCAACGAGTGCCCATACGATTCTGGGGGATATTTCATCATAAATGGATCAGAAAAGGTTCTTATTGCACAGGAACGCATGGCGACGAATCATGTATACGTCTTCGCAAAAGTTCAACCCTCTCCGATAAATTTCCTTGCCGAAATACGGAGTGCCGTTGAGAAAGGTGGAAAAACAATTAGTCAATTTCAAGTGAAGATGTTCCATCGTAGCCAAGAACGATCTGTAGGTATTAGGCCCTTTGCACGAACCTTGCGTTTACGTTCGTCTAGATTGGAAATGTCATGAAGGCCACAATCCCGTACATTCGCGTCGACATTCCCATCTGGGTTGTGTTCCGTGCACTTGGCGTAATTTCAGACCGTGATATCCTCGAGCACATTTGCTATGATATGCAAGACTCTCAAATGCTCGAGATGCTGAAGCCCTGTATTGACGACGGTTTCGTCATCCAGGACCGTGAAGTGGCCCTCGACTTCATTGGGAACCGAGGTACCACCACCGGTCTTTCCAGAGAACGACGTATCCGTTATGCCCAAGAGATTTTGCAGAAGGAAATGCTGCCGCATGTTTCCATGGCAGAAGGTTCGGAGTCAAAGAAGGCATACTTCTTTGGTTATATGATCCATCGACTACTGCTCGCTGCTCTGGAACGGAGAGAGCTCGATGATCGTGATCACTTCGGAAAGAAGCGCTTGGACCTAGCTGGACCCTTGCTTGCCAACCTTTTCCGCATGCTCTTCAAGAAGTTGACAAGGGATGTTTACCGATACCTTCAGAAGGTATGTTCAAGCGTGCTCTTTGCTCCCCTGCATTCAAATTGTTTTCAGTGCGTTGAGACCCACAAAGAGTTCAACCTCTCATTGGCCGTCAAACATCAAACTATCACCAACGGTCTCAAGTACTCACTAGCAACCGGTAATTGGGGCGATCAGAAGAAATCCATGGCTTCGAAAGCTGGCGTATCCCAGGTGCTCAATCGATACACCTACGCCTCCACACTCTCCCATCTTCGTCGTTGCAACACCCCGCTCGGACGGGAGGGGAAGATTGCGAAGCCTCGTCAATTGCACAACACACACTGGGGAATGGTTTGCCCCGCGGAAACCCCAGAAGGACAAGCTTGTGGTCTCGTCAAGAACTTGGCGTTGATGGCCTGTATCTCTGTTGGTTCATATTCTGCTCCCGTCATCGAATTCTTGGAAGAATGGGGTCTCGAATCATTGGAAGAGAATGCACATTCGTCGACGCCCTGCACAAAGGTTTTCGTGAACGGTGTCTGGATGGGCGTGCATCGTGATCCTGCCAACCTTGTCAAGACGATCAAAAAACTTCGCCGAAAAGATGACATTAGTCCCGAAGTTTCTGTAGTCCGTGACATTCGTGAGAGGGAGCTTCGTCTCTACACTGATGCAGGCCGGGTTTGTCGGCCTCTCTTCATTGTCGAAAATCAGCAGCTTGCCCTGCAGAAGAAGCATATCAAATGGCTTAATCAGGGCCACCGCGATGACGATGGTGAAGAGTTCAAGTGGGAGCATTTGGTGAAGACAGGGATAATCGAGTTATTGGATGCCGAGGAGGAGGAAACAGTGATGATTTCCATGACACCGGAGGACTTGGAGAATTCCAGGTTACAATCTGCAGGCATCAACCCCCATGGGAATGATGCAGACTATGATCCCGCGGCGCGATTAAAGGCTGGAATCAATGCGCACACATGGACTCACTGCGAGATTCATCCTAGTATGATCCTTGGTGTCTGTGCCAGTATTATTCCTTTCCCCGATCACAACCAGGTGCGTACTGCTACGACGTGGACTGATAATGGCCTTACACCTCTGCAGTCGCCGCGTAATACCTACCAATCTGCTATGGGTAAACAAGCCATGGGTATCTACCTCACAAACTTCCTGGTTCGGATGGACACGATGGCCAACATCCTGTACTACCCGCAGAAACCTCTTGCTACCACACGTTCTATGGAGTATCTCAAATTCCGCGAACTCCCTGCTGGTCAGAACGCCATTGTCGCTATCCTTTGTTACAGTGGATATAACCAAGAAGATTCCGTCATCATGAACCAAAGTTCTATTGATCGAGGTCTCTTCCGGAGTATATACTACCGCAGCTACATGGATCTTGAGAAGAAAAGCGGAGTTCAACAACTGGAAGAGTTCGAGAAGCCAACTCGCGATACTACCCTTCGTATGAAGCACGGGACTTACGATAAATTGGAAGATGACGGCCTCATCGCACCAGGAACAAACGTCAGGGGCGAGGATATCATCATCGGAAAGACAGCACCGATCCCTCCAGACAGTGAGGAGTTAGGACAGCGGACGCGGACACACACGAGACGGGACGTGTCGACACCTCTAAAGAGTACAGAAAATGGTATCGTTGATCAAGTACTGCTCACTACCAATTCCGAAGGGCAGAAATTCGTCAAAGTTCGTGTGCGCTCTACGCGTATTCCACAGATCGGAGACAAGTTTGCGTCCCGTCACGGTCAAAAGGGTACGATTGGTATCACGTACCGTCAAGAGGATATGCCGTTCACTGCAGAGGGTATTGTACCGGACCTGGTCATCAATCCCCATGCCATTCCGTCTCGTATGACTATCGGCCATTTGGTCGAGTGCCTCTTGTCGAAGGTTGCCACTCTCATTGGCAATGAGGGCGACGCCACTCCTTTCACGGACCTCACGGTCGAGTCGGTCTCGACCTTCCTTCGCCAGAAAGGCTACCAATCTCGCGGCCTTGAGGTCATGTACCATGGCCACACAGGCAAGAAGCTTCAAGCCCAAATATACCTCGGTCCGACGTACTATCAGCGTCTCAAGCACATGGTGGACGACAAGATCCACTCTCGCGCTAGAGGACCCGTGCAAATCCTGACGAGGCAACCTGTGGAGGGTCGCAGTCGTGATGGTGGTCTTCGTTTCGGAGAGATGGAACGTGATTGTATGATCTCCCATGGTGTTGCAGCGTTCCTGAAGGAACGCTTGTTCGACGCGAGTGATGCTTATCGGTTGCACGTTTGTGACATGTAAGTGTTTGACGTCGTTCTTTGTCGAGAAACTGAATTCGCTGGTTAGTTGCGGTCTCACCGCGATTGCCAACTTGGTGAGTGCGATTTAACCGAACGATCGGCTTCATATTATTGATGAATCCCCGTCACAGAAAAAACAAACCTTTGAGGTATGATGATCCACGTTGCGAAACGTTGCGAATTGACTGAGATCTGTGACAGTGCCGTGCCTGTAAAAACAAGACTGCATGTTCTCAACTGTACATTCCGTATGCAGCGAAACTCCTATTCCAGGTTCGTTGAAGATGTCTTGTTACCCCTCTGCTTGCTCATTCAAGCCCCCTTCTCAGGAACTTCAAAGTATGAACATTGCAGCCCGTCTCTATACTGTGTCGACAGGTCGTGTGAGAGATTCTTCCTAGGATGTACTTATCTCAGAGTTGGGAGGCCAGAGTGATAGAGTCCATGTATTTTACAGATCCTAATTAACAGACGCCATGAAATGACTGGATTTAATCATTTCTATCTTTCTGTTGTCTTCCTCCTATGAGGCCGGCCCGCTCGTCCGTCGTCTCATTCTCGTCAACGGACTTGCGTTCCCCGCGTCGTTTTTTGCCTGCACTCTCGCTTTCATCGTCGCTACCGGCGTCCTCATCGCCAATCTCAAAGACGACGTGGTCCTCCGCGAGCAGCTCGGGTTCCCTACGGTTATTGACAAGAGTGACTTCATCGTCGTCCCGGGCCCGAGTTCGGAGTTGAAGGGCTTCCAGATCGTAGTCCTCAGCATCTTCATCTTCCTGGGCGATCTCTTCTGACATAGCAAGCGTGGATATCGGAACGCGGGTAAGTATAATGCTGTTCAAAAGGGAGAGTACTTATCTCCGGTTGTTCTCGGTCGGGCGCCAAAGGTAAGCAATTGACCAGAACGAAATGAAGTAGAGTATCGCAAGGTACCCATCGAGTAGCCACCACCGTACGCGCCAAGATTTAGCAGCATAATCTATCGAATCGTCAAGCGTCAAATGCAAACTTATCTATCATCCAACGAACGTACCTTCGGCCAACCGGTCGGAAAACGCCATAGACGACACTGCAAAAAAAATGGCAATCACGACAACCGTCGCAAGCAGAATGTAGTACAATCGCTTGAACATAGTCAACTTGTATCGTTGTTTGCGAATGGTCAGTTGCGTCATTGTGCCTAGAAAGGAGGGTAAGGATTCTAGTGGCCAATACCCTCGGAGGGTGCACCCTACCGTTGAGAGAATATAGGATCCACATGAGGAAGCTACTCAGTGTAAACGCCAGAGGTATAATGAACATCAGGAGAACCAACGCCGAAGTTGACTCCAGCTCAAGTTCGACGATGCCAACAGCGTATAATACTTCAACGGCCATAAGTGGGAGAACTCAGGCGTTCGAAATGACGCACCTCCAAAGATGAAATGCGCTCCAGCCAAGAGTTGGCATTTCAACATTGTCTTGCCCAGGGATTCTCGGACAACACTAAGACCAAGCGACACGACTAGCAACATAAAAAACGATAGTGCATTCCTGCCGGCATCGAGTATAGCGACTGCGAAGAAAGCTCAGCACGAGCTGATCCAAGTGAGCGAGTACACAGACCGACAAAAAGGAAAACAGTCGATGCCATGTTCTTGTCGTGCGCGTTGAGATACCTATAGTATACTGCCAGCTCTTAGGCAAACATCCCTTCCAAAGTAGATATCGTAACATACCCCAATTTGCTACCATTTCTATGACAAGAAAGCCGATCAGACCCGATAGATAATACTGCATAACATATGTGTGATAAGTTGATCGAAATTCCTTTATTTACGAGACTACGCACCTGAATAGGGAGGAGTTCCGCAATGTGCTTGTAGCAAATATACGCCCAGGCTGAACCAAACAGTGCATATGCAAAAAACATGAAGAGATAGAACTACGGGGTGTCTGCAGGTATGTTTATGGAGGTGGGAGGAACTTACGTCGACTTTTGGGTAATCAGTCGCAGGAAGTTTACCGTCAAAGGTATTTCTAAAAAGAACGGCACCGTTGTATGTTGGATGGAAAGGGACATCAGTTGAAGTTTGGCGGGCGACAGTTGGAGTCATCACTGTGACAGGTACGATAGCTGTAGGGAAGAATGTGATGCGACCGTCGTTGTATTTGAGAAGACTGACTTGCCTACGCAATAATACCCTGTCGTACGGACCTGGTATTGTATGGGGGATGTGTAAGCTAGTATCCCCGACGGACTTGGGTTTAGGGGATCGTCATCGCGCGGAACCACGACACCCCTTGAGAGCCAAGGTGACGTGTTATCTTCTGAGGGAGGGGTTGGATTCCCTTGAGGGTCATCCCAGAGGGAGGGAGGAATGTTTTCCGCGATGTTTGTTTGGTTCAGTACAACACTCGCGGTCCAGAAGCTGGTCTGTGTTATGAGAGTGGGATCATTTGGGTCCTCGGTGCCAAAGATGAATTTTCCAATGTTCTCATAGGGGCACAAGCCTGATTTCACGGCGTCCGTTGTGCAAACATAGGTTTTCTGCTGATATGAGGTGGCCGTGAGTGGGCTGTGACGGAGCAACGCGGGCGTCACTCACGGGTAGAGAATCGTCAGTTTCTGACGTGACGCTACCTAGGTACTTGACGTCTTTCCACTCGTATATGACCATGGCTACCTGGCCATGAGATGAACTAGCATCGAACGTGACTGGTACCGAACTGAATGTTTGTGACGTTCATATACCACTGGCGCGTACCGTTGATGTAGGTCTCGGTGCCACCCCACATGCCCGAGCACACCTGCCTGGAGTAGTCCGAGTCTGAGAACGGGGCCTCATAGGCGACGGCGAGGGTTGCGCTGAGCAACGTCAGCAGCGGGCGGAAATATTGGCGCATCCAGAGAGCGTTTGTTGTGGTTTGTTGTGCAACGCCTTCAACCGCAGCCTTAATGCGGGGTGCACGTGATCACGACAACCCATAGTGGCGACGTCGTCGTACCGAACGTTGGTCGGGTCTGTGCATTTTATCGCCACTGGGCCAACAGCGCATTCGAGGACGACAACCAAGCTATGCACGGCGACGAGGAGGACGTATTTGACAGCGTAACTTGGGAATCCGCCTCAGCACCCTATGATGTCGATCCCCGCGTGCATCCCACGGGCCCCGGGTTCAAGCAGAGCACGGCTGGCATCGAGGAGCCACGCGGACCTCACGATCCAAAGTGGGAGGGACACCTCATCACGATGGTCAAGGATCCCGTGAAAGAGCTCGCAGAGACAAAGGATGCATATGTATCCTACCTGGTCACAGCAAAGGTCCGCGACGTTCCTCATTCGTGTGCTTCCGTACTCATCCGCGCCAAAGACGAATCTTCCCATATTCTCTTCCCCCAACCCGTCATCTCGTCGACGGTTCACAGATTTCGTCTTCTTGCGGGATCACCTGGTAAAGGATTTCCCAGCATGTGTGGTACCAGCACTCCCGGACAAGCACAGGCTTGGTATGTTTCGCTACACAACGTACATCATAATATTCAATCACCCTCAGAGTATATTACTGGCGATAGATTCAGCCCAGAATTCATGGAGCGCCGTCGACTGGAGTAGGTCCACTCAGGAGTCGTCAAGTCTCTTGAGCTGACACGAAGAAGTCTTCATCGGTTTTTGCAGCGGATAGCACGGCATCCTACTCTGCAGCGCAGCACGCTTGTTCGCGCCTTCTTCGAGTCTACAGAATGGGTATGGTATTCCTTTCTTTTCTAACCGCACTCACCATAATTCTGTAACAGCATGTCTTCATGCACCAGCACCTTGCTCACCCTCCTGGTCCTGAACCCACTCCGGGAATTATTGACAACATCTCAGACACCCTCTTGAACGCTTTTGCCCGGGTCCGCAAGCCCGACGAGCGCTTCCTACACATGCGCGAGTCGGTTGACAAATTCGAGGACGGCCTTGTCCTCAGTGAACGCCTTTGGAATCGTATCCGTGGGCGGACGAATGGTAAGTTGGTGGGGTTTACATTCTTCATGGGGAATTCTGAGGCTAAACGAGAGGCAAACTGGAATCCGGTGAAGACCTTACGGCCGACTATCACGATCTTGCTGTCGCCGTTCAGGGCCTCGGATTTCTGGAATCAGGAATTACAGATCCCCTCAATCACTTCTCGAACACCCTGCTCGAGTTTTCCGCGCTCCTTCGTCACAAGGTATCAGTCTTCTCATCCTTCTTCAGCCCAGCCATGACACCACTTCCCGGCCAGACGCAGACGACCACTGACCCATTTCTCGTACATCTTCACTCGCTGCTTACTTATTCCCATGCCAATCGAGCTGTTTTGAAGCTTCGTGATCAGAAGCAGCTCGATTTTGAGGAACTTTCTGACTATTTATCTGGTGTTACGCTTGAACGCGACCGCCTGTCGGCGGTAATATCCGGCCACGCAGGAAGTACAGGATTGGGACTGAGCGCTTACCTTAAGGATAAGGTAGACGCAATTCGCGGTGCAGATGACGACCGAAGTCGGGTGGAGAAGATGCGGAAATTGGATCTCAAGATCAAAGAGGTATGTGATCCCTTCCTCCCATTTCGAAGTTAATAATTGCTATGGAATCCAGCTCCAAGACGCGGTGACCACTGCGCACGAAACTTCTGATGCCTTCAGCGATGAGACGCTGAGGGAGCAAACTATTTTCCAGTATTCAAAGGAAGCAGAGATGAAAGAGATGCTGAACAACCTTGCTGACGGGGAGATTGAATTTTATCAATCTGTAAGACATCTCATACCCTTCTTATGTTGGACTGACTCGATATTTGTAGGCGATGGAAGAGTGGGAGCGAATTATACCTATTATTCAACGCATACGAGTGGACGTTTAGTACTGATCTATCGAGTTTCTTTTACTGCTGCACACGTCGCTGGTATACTTTTACATGGACCCCGCTCGTCATCCGCATTTAAGTCAGTGCTCAAGGTAAAGTTCAGTTGACGAGGGAAAGGTCATAACCAACATACAGACAGAGCAATTTCTGATTCACGCAGGTTTGTCGCTTTCTTTCCCGTTTTGATCGGAGTCACTTCTCTTCTGCGGTTGGCTCACCCTTTTAAGTTTCTCTTCCGATTCCTGTACAGCGAGAGAGAGCTAAGACAATCGTCAAGACGGGAATTACCGCGGGTGAATATCATGAGACTCACGCTGACTATGCCCGTTTCAACAACTCGCAGAAGATGAAGCTGGGAATCATCCAGTATCCCTGAGGTGGTATACTGCTTGTCGGCGGGTACCCACGGGGGTGGATCCTGATTCGCCTCATCTTGAGGCCCGATCGGCGTCTCCTTATCATCACGAAGCTCCAATAGTATTGCGAACGAGGCATCGTCTGTAACATAGTTGTGATAAATTACTCGAATTGAATTGACAATGATAGTGCGAAGCAACTACCTTGGGGCTCAAGCGCGCTTAGCTGAGACTCGATCATACTTAGTTTGACTAAAAATGCGCGGAAATATCGACCGAGGGTCGCAGACGTCATCGCTTCTTGGACACTTGCATGGAGCAGAGGTCAGCTCAATTTATGGGATGCTGGTCTGCCTTACCTGACATCCCTATTGTAAGCATCGACTTCTATCATGTTTTGCACAGAAAAGATAAACCGTTCAAGGGCAACTTGCTCCTTGTCTTTTATCACGACTACCACTTTCTGGATGTTTCCCTGTGTGGGAAAGCCCAGAGCTGCCTTGTTATCGACGGAATTTAAGTTGGCGACTCACCGAAACGAGCTCATCGGCGATGGCCCTGACTGCGCCGGAGATGTATTCATTGAGAGCAGGGTGACGCGACTGAAACACCGGCATATCATATTTCTTTCGTCGCACAAACAGATCTGGGGGGTATATCTGGCGAACGTAAAGGATAGTGTGGATGGCAACTTCAACTTAGACTGGATAAGGAACCAACACGAAGGTGAAGCTTTTCGTCTGCTTACTGAACTCGGCCACCCCTTTGACTGCCTCTAGCTTGCAAGTTCAGTGGATTGCATTCTTTCCGGGGCTGTGGAGTGGGTGCGTACGGTTAAAGCTGAGCGAGTCGATGTCTAGCATTTCGGAGATTGCAATTACAGATTTGACAGGGCGTTGGCGTAGTGGACTGATTTGGTACGAGTTGACGCGTGTTTTACATGTTTTGGGTGGAGCTCATCTCCATCGCTGGCAGCGTCAGGCTTGTCGTTGTATTCTAACTTATATCTCCTTGTAGACCATGTCCATTCGTTATGCTTTCGCCACGCTACTGACTTCCGACGCCTATCTCCCAGGTGCACTCACCGTCGCTGCCGCATTGAACGATGTCCATCGACACCTCCCGTTAGACCAAACAGTCGAATATGAGACCGTCTGCCTTGTTACGCCAGAGACCGTCGATGTCACCACCATCAGGCTCCTTAGGAAGGCCTTCAACGTAGTCATCGGTGTGGAAATAATCCTTCCACCTGATACCGAGTCCCTGACTTTACTTGGTGCGTCTTCTTTCATTGCATTTTGTGCGAGTCCCCACGCAGGGCCTCATCCACAATTTCCCCGCGGATTATCAATTCAGTTGCCCACGTGTGTTCCCCGCATCTGGACCATGGGTCTATGCAACGTTGTTTCCTGCTGTTTTATCACTCTCTTGACATTCTGGTCACCTCCTTCAATCTGACCTTGCTTTTCTGGTGCTCTAGGCCGCCCGGACCTAGATACGGCCCTGACGAAATTGCACGTCTTTCGTCTCACGCAATACTCCAAGGTTATATTTTTAGATGCGGATGTACTTCCTCTCCGCCCCCTATCCCACCTATTCCATCTCGATCACGAGTTCTCTGCCGTCCCGGATATCGGATGGCCCGATATATTCAACTCTGGTGTGATGGTGTTGTCACCCGGCGAGGACAATTTCAAGGAACTTCGGGAACTCCTCTACACCAAAGGTACCTGGGATGGCGCAGATCAGGGTCTTCTGAACGAGTGGAGAGGCAACATATGGAACAGGCTCAGCTTCACGTACAACACCACACCAACAGCCATCTATACGTCAGTAATGACCAGCCTCGCTGTTTTAATGGTCCTCTGACTCGTCGCTTTAGTTACGCCCCGGCATATCAGCGCTTTGGGTCTCAAATATCAGTCATCCACTTCATAGGCCCTCGCAAACCTTGGCACTCCATTCCTTACCGTGCCCCGGGCTCTTCCTCTTCCACACAATCCACGGTCATGGAGTCTTCTATCGAAACTTCTGCTACTCAGCCGCGTGCCTATGACTACGGTTCTCTTGTTGACCGTTGGTACAGCGTATACGATCGACATCATCGGTCGCAGGCTGCAGAACCTGTTTTTCAACCTAGCAGATATACTTCTGCATGGAATGAAGGAGACCTTCGTCATGCCGTAGCCGCAGGAGGAGCACTGGGACTTGAAGAGTTACGTCGCGCAGCACTTGAAGGTATGGGGGCTTCAGGAATTTCGGCGCATCGGGCCTACGGCGAAGGCGAATATCGGACCATGCCCCTCGAGGGGCGTTTTGATCTGATTTGCCCTCGAACGCGCACGGAGAAGAACCAGGCGAGGGCGCCACAAGACAGCACGGAAAAACCCGAATCTACCCCGGTCCCAGCTGAATGCTCCACAACCACGCCAGAGCCAGCTACACCTCCTGGGCAAATCCTGTCACTACCGCCGGGCTCTCCCATCAGATGGACCACGTTGCCTACTCCAGGCATCCATGAAATTCCACCTGCTCCCCATGCACGGCTGTTATCTCTTCCCGCGACACCTCTCCGCTATGTTCCCACTCCGTATAAACCTCGGCGCAGTACCCGAGAAGCGGGGGCTCAGACTGTTACGTTTCAATCACAACAGCGAGAATCAGGAGGGACAGACTTGCCCCTGACGCCTCTGATGTGGAGCTCTGCTATCGAGACACCTCCCAATGTTGTTACACCCGCTCCAACGGACACCTACTTTCCGAAAGTATGGGATATCGACCATAATTGGTCGTCACCTTCGTCTTCTGACACATCGTTGACAACGATGGAGACCACTCCGTCCAAGCCGCAGCCGCCTCCCAATGCGGTCGTCAGTCCGTCTATTGTCCATGCTACTCCAGAAATGATGCGCCGCCAGGGGAAATATCGTAACATCACCAGAGAGGAAAATGGGTCTCCAACTCCGGATCCTACGAAGGTGAGGCGCATCTTTCCCTGGGAGGAACGACCACGCCAGACTCCGGGGCGGGTATTTCCTGATCAAGGGTCACTATTGACTGCTCTCCCCCATCATCCTACTTCTGCTACCCCCGAAAGGAAGGCTGCCTTCCGTGCCCCAATGCCATCACCTTTAATCGGCTTTCCGCCATCACTCCAGTCACATTATCCATCAGACGGTCCCCTCCAGAGATATGTTGGGGTTCCATGGTCCGTACCCTCTTCAAGTCCTCTCGGTCCCAGGAACGAACTGGACAGGGTAGAGACCAGCAGTCAAGATGGAGATGTCGAGGATGAGGTTGACTCCGAGGAGGAAACAGTGATGAGATCGCGAACGCGGAGCTCTAGCATCGAGGTGGCGAGGCGTACTCTGAAGTACCGTTCCATCGGCGTGCAAACGGACCCTAGGGACCTGCGTGAGGAGGGTATTCAAGTTACGACATTTGTACCCGTAACGGAGGTGGCGGAAATGCTGGTCTTGATGAACAAGCGCTTGGGGCGTAACTGGTTCGCATCTACTAGAGTCACTACTCCCTCCGCTGTTGCGGCAACACATGCTTCAACTTCCTCTCCGTTATCTCCCGATTCGCTAACCCCGCTAGCATCAGGTGAACCTGGTGACCCAAGCCCTTCCTCCGCATCCTCCCCTCCTGTTGACTCATCCGTCGCCCCGCCCTCCCCAGCTGGCGGCTCGCTCTTCTCCCGTATTCGCAAAGGATCCCGCGTATGGGACCCCGCTCGTGGGGTTGAAAACTTTAAGCGAGGATCCGAAGAGGTTCTTGCGAAGTTTATGAAGATAGGCTCTTTGGAAGAACTTATGTGAATCACGATATATTTAATAGTACATGCTCTCTCTTTACGTTCGTTTTCTTGAACTCCTTCACCATGCATACTTACACGTGATACCAACTCCATATGCGCCATTCCCGAGAACATTTTTCCAGTGTAGCTTTCATTGTCCTCCGTTTCATTTCTGTCGCAAATGTCATAGACTTTGCAACCCGATGTCGACTTGTCAAAGCTGACCTGGTCTTCTGAATCCCGGCTGCAAATGCTCAAGTCACAGTATCGACATTTTAGACCACACGGCAGACAGGTAAGAAAACATCAAAAAGCCACTGAGAAAGCGGCTGTAAGTGGCTCAGGTATGTGGCTTAGATGGAGAGCCCTTATCTATGGCCGTTTGTCAGAAGCAGGGATTCCGAGTCCGCCACTCGATCGGCATCAGCACGATCTCGGACTCTTTCTCGATTTCGACTAGGGATGGTGTCTATCTTTGTCTGACCTCTTTCTTTGGGTCCGATTTGTTGCACCACTCAATCGCCATCGCCATCCCTTTTTGTTACGGCTCAAATTCGAACATGCGCTAGCTGCACTGAGGTGACTATGGTTTGGAGCCAGAAGTGGCTTAGCTCTTCTAGGTCAGCTGTCACTATGTCACCCCAGAATGGAAGACATGCAGTGCGCGGTCGCACTATAACAACAGATATGATGTGACATTGTTCGGCTGCCTTTATCAAGTTGCACCCCACTGATACGATCATGGTGAGCGAAGACTCGGACACGCGCCCGCTTCTCGCTGATTGACTTGTTTCTAGTCATCTCTTTTCGGGTTCGCCGAGAAAATCCTCTCCACAGCTACATCTGGTGGTGGATCTTCCGAGGGTAAGTCCCTGCTCATAGCCACTGATCAGCTGATCGATCGTCGGCGACGATTAGCTCGCAAGGCCGGTGGGCAGGAATACAATAGTCCTTACCACAGTCAGCAAACACAAGGCGGTTGTGAGTAGTTCTCTTCGCCTCACAGATCCCAGCCGATGACGACGATATCCATAGACGACACATCGGACGTGCTGTCCCACGCAGATGACGTCGACGACGAAGGCAAAGAATATATTGCAAACGCTGTTAAGCATGTCCACGATAATCCAGTACGGACGGTCCCTTATCTGACACGAGATTAAGCTCACCGCATCGTTCTACAGCAACAACATAACGAGGAGGTAGACCAGGGTGATTTGGCCAAGTATGGCCCCATGATTTTCAGCGTACTGTGACACACGTGGTTCCATGACTTTGGCTAACTTGTTGGGCAGGCTCTTTCTTCCCTCGGCGGTTCGAAATCGAAATCCGAGTCTGGGTCCGGATTTGACGTCGGCACCCTCCTATCGGGTGGCCTGGGAGAAGGTGGAGGAAACAAGCTCTTGGCTCTGGTCGTGAAACAAGCAGGGTCTCTCAGCGGAGGTGGTGAAGACAAGCAAAGCGCAATGAATGGCGCTGCGATGACTCTCACAAAGCTTGTGGCGCAAAAGCAACTTACGTCTTTCATTGGGGGGTCTAATAGCGGGGGACTCGACATGCTCGACATTGGCAAGACGGTAAGGATGTCCCGCCTCTTTTTGCGTCCCCTCGTGTTGATAGATTCCATGCAGTTGCTCAAGAGCCGATTTGGGTGACATGTTGTTCTGATACCCAATGTAATACTAGCTTCTGCTTATCTTGTCAAAGTGAACTGGGGTAGTCGGTCAAATGACTCTATGTACAAATACAGTTGAAAACCAGACACTACATTCAAAGTAAACTCGATAGCACAAAGAGATAATAGGTCAGAGAAAAACTAGGCACGAGAAGTAGTGTACATAACAAAGGAACGCATACTATATGAAACAGGGGTAGTGACGTTTTTGGGGAACAATGGGGTGTTTGTCCATGTTTGTACTCAAGGTCGAATATGCTGCTTTAAGTTTTACCTGCACTACTTCCCACTGCTCCCATGGCGTTACTCCAAGATGACTTTTGGCCAGCTATATTCCGCGACGACGTTGGCTGCGGAGCCATTGTTGAAACACACTGTATACCATCCCGCTCGGCTCACATTGCTTCTTGTTTCCTTGAGCTCGAGAAACTAAACCAAGAACTCAAAAGCAAACTCCGTGATGATTTCGTCAACATTCTCGACAGTATGAGCAGTATCAGTCTCTCCTCTACCCCGCAGCCTCCATCCCCTCCGTCACGCCCATCGCCTCTCATCCACGGCACTTCCTTCATCACCGAGGCGTATTCTTGGCTTCTCGAGAACATCGCAAACCCTTACCCATCCTCGACGGTCAAAGCATCACTAGCGCAGCGGCACAACTGCTCTCTCTCCGCGATTAACTCGTGGTTCGTTAACGCACGAAGACGAATGGGCTGGACGGCGCTGTGTCGCGATTACTTCAACAACTGCCGAGCAGACGCTCTTGATGCCGCGTGCCGCGCTCTTGTCAAGGAAGATTCAAGTCGCCAGTTGCCCGCGGATATTATACATGCCTTCGTCAGCGTAAAAGTTGCGGCTGAGGAGCTCTATTCGTCAACTTTGACCAAGAGTGCCCTTGCCAGTGACCTTGATACTGTTGTGAAGGATATGTCAGATCAAGACGGTGTATCTGTAAACGAGCAGAAGTGTAGTGAGCCCGAAGGAACGATGGTGTTGTCGAAGGCATCGGATATGGACCCACGGAATAAGAAGTTGGTGGAGCAAAATTCCTACCAGTCTCCCGACCACTCACCCTCCTCCTCATCCGTACCCGCCCTCGACGAGTCCCTCACGGATGAGAGCGAAGACGACGAAGATATACTACCTCCAACCCTGGCCGGTCGCAAACGGCGTTTCTCCTCTTCAGAGGAAGCCCTCGCCCCAATGTCCGAGTCAACCACAAGGCTGGTGAAACGTCTTCGGTATGCAGGTTTGCTCTGTGTTTGTGCATACTTTGAATCCTATTTCTATTTAACCAGCCCAAACCCCTGTGTATCTTCTTTACCCAATGCCTGTCTGCCGTCCCTCACGACGAGCGCAGAACAATTCCTAGAGAAGGATCGGATGCCGTGCTTTGCTCCAATCTCCCAGAGTGTTACAGATTCCAAACGACGCAAACGACGCCTATCTAATGCAGACACCACTAGTTTGCCAAAACGCCCGCGAGATTCGATGCCCGGACCACGCCTCCATACCGTTTCGGATCCTCTCCCACTTTCTACGCTGGAAAGTGAACATTCCATCGATGAATGGTTCAAAACCAATTTTGATGCTCTATTCGCCCTCCCACCGCCAGTTGATGTCACCGAACCCGACTATTCGACGCAATGGGAAGTTGAGTTATTCCAGAACTACAATATACCTGGGGATCCACAGAAGGCCCTTACCCCTTGTGAGTCCGTGTCTTTTTTCCGGGATGCTGTAACCAACGTTCGACATCTTGCTAGCCATTCAAGACAGCCGAATATCGTCATCTACTGATTTGACCGCACTCGACGACCTGTTACAATCTCTCGAAAGTGGTGGATTTGTCGCACCCCCAGAGATAATGCACCCGCCTACAATGGCCTCAGCCCCTGATCCTGTATTCCAAGGCCTGCCGCTACTGCCGGATCTTTCACAGTCCATCGATTGGACTGCACTCCTCAACGAGGACCCTTCTGAGACTACTAGTGATCTCATGTTTCCTCAATCCTATTTCGACTCTGCTCTGCCGGAGATCGATATCTCTATTCTACAACTTCCTCAGGTGTGGACT
>JBBPNE010000076.1:0-66011 GCA_038090735.1 Xerocomellus amylosporus | reverse complement strand
GGGACCAGCACAGACAGCCACATATGTGGGCGTCCAGGACTACACAAGCTGTATTATTTTCTAAGAAAATCCTTTACCCTAGAGCTAGGGAGATTCAAAAAGAGAGCCCCATAACTCCGGAAGATCGGAAGCTCGGAAGGCGATTCGGAAGAGTCGGATCAGGCCGGAACCACGTGTTTCCGCCACCAACTCCACCATCACCTCGAGGCAAGATAAGACACAGTCTTTACTGCGCATACCCTCGGCCGACATGATACGATAAACACGCGGTGTTCGTCCTTATCGCTATTTTCCTAAATTGCTCACGTTTTACAGTTGGTCTGTGCGCAATAACCACCCCATAAAAGGGTAAGTTAGCACAAATCTTTTCTATTCGTCGCCAGAGGTCTGATGAGTCACCTTGACGAAATAGGTGGCGAGTGATACTTGTGGGATCACCGCCTATAACCTATCTGGCACCATCATAAGTACTACCCCCCTCGCACTGCTCGCTCCGCTCGCAGTGCTCGGCCCCCTAAGGCCATGCTCAGGTACATATTCTCATGTGACATTACCAAGTGACCGAAGTACATATAACGCTGGGGTGGTCGACGTGATGAAGGTAATACATTTTTCTAAGTCTTCGAATCCGGGAATCCAATCATGCGCATGCACAGCTCGCACGAACTATACGAACAATGAACCTGTACCTGCAATATCCGTGTACTGTAACAGTCACGGAAGTGCAAGAAAGTGTTAGTCTGGTGGTGTGACTTTGAAGTTGTCCGTTAAGACGAGAGCGATCCATGGCACGACGATCGATCGGATCGCACGATTCTAGGAACTCATCACACATAATCATGATACTGCATGGTATGCAACAAACGGACGCTGTGCGCCTGTACAGTAAATAGATACTGGGGGTAAGTCCTTCGGATTGCACTCCCAGTAGGACACTGGGGGACTGTCAATATCTTCGAGATCTGATTCCTGTCGTTGTCTAGGTCGACATGCACTCGTGGAACGACATTCCAGAGACGGCATTGCACTGCCAGTGCAAGCTTTGTTTTTACCTCGATCTTCCTCCCCACAAAGGGAAAGGGAAAAGGTGAGGAATGGAATGAATGGAGACTACAAGAAAGGACCGACTAACTTCCCACTCCTCCACAGACAAGTCCCCCTCAACCCCCCTTCGTAAGCTGGTACCCCGATCTCCTCGTCTTGATAGCTAAATTGACCGAATCCAACGCCCCACTCCGCAGCTCGAGCGCTTCGGCATGGCCGCCAAGTGGATCCCGTCTGCTGGCTCGTGAATTGAGTCTTGTCGTGGCGAGGACGTCGTGAGTCATTTTCGATTTTCGATCAATAGTCAATGAGATGGATTGGATGGGCTTACGTGGCGAGAAGGGCGTTGGTATACGCTGTGGGGGAACTTCGAATTCAATCTTGGTTGGGCGGGACGAAAGGCGTCACACATACCTTTGGACGAACAGATGTACGGAATGAGGAAATACATGGTATCGGGGTATGCTCGGGACTAGTAAAGGTTCAACACAAAGATTAAGTGAGCGCGCTCCTGGCAGCCTCTCTAACCATGAGCGACGTACTAAAATCAAATCGAGCACTCGGACTATGCTGGAACAAAACAAATGCGAGGTGTATCGATGTGAGCCCTGCTGTTTATGTGCACAGCACGGTGAGACTGACCTGGTGATCGCACCACTTGCAACGATATACAATGTTAGTTTTCTGAGCATGCGATCGGTGCTAATATGGCCAACCAGACAGATGGTCAGGATCCTTGAAGTGAAGTTCATGTAGTAGAGGGCTTCGTACTTTGAAAATCCACTTCGGCCGCGATACAGCAACAATGATATCGAACCAGAAATGGTCAGGACAATCACACTAGCTGAAATATCGCCGGCAAGCGTAAACCACTGTGCGCCAAAGTAAGTATTGTCCGATGTGGGTAAATCCGACGAGCAAAGCCCAGTAAAAGTCACCATACTTCAACTTGTTTCACGATGGTGTGAATGGACGAGCCACGCTTTACACCGGCGAACCTGTCCAAACCATCACTCGTGAGTCATGTCCAGCGCACTACTATGCTTGACGACGCACTCCAATATGACGGCCGCTAAATTGAAAGCACGATGAGCTTCCCCAGATTTATAATCTTCAAAGATACGCACTTATGACCATCGCTGGCATATGATTACAGTTTAGGTCAATATTTTCAAACATCCGACGCACAGGACTCACAAAACGAAGAAAAAGACGCCAGTGCCTGAAAGAATACGAATGAAACGCGATCCCGAGAGTAAAACTAATTACATACGATCACAATGGAGAGTATCCTCCACCTATGGTCCACTATGACCGTATCAGCATGCATGAGGGACGCGTGCGAGAAGCAGGGACATACAGATTTGGATGCGCCACGATAAAAATCTGGATATGGTGATTATGAGTGTCGAGGATGCGGGCAACTGCTTGGTCGTCGACTCACAAGTGCACCGACAAGGCGATAAGACCGGTGACGGGAGGTTCAGCCTTGGGAATACGCGTCAGAAAGAAACGCACGGCCTGTCAAGAAGGACTTGGCACACCGCAACACTCCTGCATTGCGGGGTGAGAGTAGATCGAGCACAAACCCTTCGAGTGACTTACCACACCATACTGTCGGCCACGGCAAAATTACCGTAATCGGTGACGAGGTATGTGTAGCCGGCATGGGCCCACAGTATGAGCGACAGCATGTCCAGCACACTACAATGCCAACCCAAGGCCACAGTCAGTGCGAACGCAGGTGTCAGCAGACAAACACTTGCCATAATACGCCAACCTGATATGGAGACGAGACAAGAGAGGCATGACGACGACGGTACATATCGACGAATGGACTTACTAGCGTCTTCATGAATGTGGTGTCTTTGGGGTATGTGCGGTACTGTACCAGGACCGATGACATTTAGAAAAAAAAACATATCGGAGGCCCCGACGAAGTTCATTACTGCTCAGATTGGGGCACTCACATAGAAGACGGTCTGCAAACAAGTGATTGGAAGAAACCTGGTGGGGAACAGGTGAGATGGCCCATCGCTCCGAATCGCGTGTCCAGAGCTCTCAAAAGGACGGACACCTACGCAGCACCCAATATTACGCCAATGAGGAGCGCGCCGAGCGTTGGTCCGACGTTGAATTGGAGGGTCTGAGAAGAAGACATTGCTTGCGTGGTTCGGGGGGATCCCGACACCGTAATGATTATTATAGTATTTATCCAGTCCCAGACCGTAAGTGAGGTCACCGTTGTATTCCCCTGGGGCATGATGCGAAGCCGGGAATGATGGAACATAGTACCCAAACAAAGAAGGCACTAGCTCGGGCGAGCCCAAGCAGCGGTCAGCAGCCCGAACATGGCGGAAAGGAGTCACTTGCGGCGAGTAAACGGAGATAAGTTTGACTCGGACTTCCTAATCATACCATCCCACGTCGTCATGGCTCACAATGTGTCAGATCTAGTGTCAAATCTAGGGCAATGCTTATTGAAGTTATTCTGTATATCCGCGCATCACTTCATTCAAGTTCATTGTACCACTATTTATTCACACATCATCCGATGATATCTCCTACTCAGTTTTCATGCGTGCCCGGGCCAGTGATCGATGTCGATGATCGGTGAACTGCTCACACGAACACTGCTCTAATGTTCAATCTTAGTTTCCGAAGTTACACCCCAGTAAAACCTGGACAGAGCAGTATTAAGGCTAAAGCGCTCATTTCAACGCCACACCCACGCGGTCAAAGATAAACAGAACATGCCAGATGCCGATATACAGTTTTTGATAGATTGTCAACACGCGTGCCCGGATACGTTAAATGGACGTTACGCGCTCCCGACGGCTCCTCGGGTGATGGTGCTCGACTTGTTGAAGCTGGGCCCTCGATACCGATACCCGATCACGAAACCTGAAAAGATAAGTCGACGATGGCCCTTCCATGCAGGCGTAACGAAGCCAAATATGCCAGGCAACTTCATGTTTCATGCACATGTGCGGGCGGTCCTTTGTAACATGGATTTGCTTGCTTCGCGAGTTTCTCCGACGTGTCCGGGGGGGTCTTCTTCTCAATGGAAGCCTTCTTACCGCCTTGACGAAACCGGATTGGCCCTCGGTAGATCATCATCACGAGCGGGTGACCATGTTTGACGACAAACTTCGTGACGTATAGTTTAGCTAACCGTGTGTCAACATGTCACCGTTGGCAGTCTCCCAACTGCCATGAGCACAAGGCCGATCAGGGAAATCGCACAGTCCGTATTCATCTCCAACGGTTCCACATCACAATTGGCAACATCACCTACCCCGTCCAACCGATCACTGCTGGCCTACTCCGGGAACGCCACATTCAATGGAGGAGAGTCCACGGGCAACGGTCGAGTTCTTGCCAGTGGTGGATACGGTGCACCTGGCACATCCGCCTCCCACAAACCATAAGTCAGGGGTGCCCCATCGTGTCGAATCACCGAATGTCGCGGGCCGGCGAGGGAAAACTATTCACCGACGGCAAAGACGCTGGAAATAGAACCCATTGAACACGTCAGAAAAAAAAATGCACATCCTCATGCTTGAATACTTGTCCGCACGCCCACTGGCAGACGAACGGTGTGTGGGTGCTTCGGGCAGGTATCTTGGTTGTGCAGCTAGTAGTATTGGAACGGACTCGGGAGTAGTGTTGCAACGTGCTATGGCAGTGACGTGTGACGCTGGCGGGGTTGAAAACGGCGTCTATTCCACTTCAAGCTTCAAGTCTTCCGAGTAGAAATCAATCGATCTGGAGTCCTTGGAGTCCTTGGACTGCCTACCGCGGCATTTGCTGCGAACGCTCCCACTTGACTATCTGTCGATATCCATGCTATGAGTCAACGCTACCGTAACAAGGTATCCACACCCTCTGCAGCAGATCAGCATGACGCCTCGCTCCTCACCACACAGGAGAAGCTGACCGCAAGACAAGCTAAGCGGGCAGCCAAGGCAGCAGAACGGAGAGAAAAGTCAGAAGCGTTGAAGGAGGAGGTCGATTTACCCTCGTTCATCAGCAGTCTGACACAAAGGGGGATCTGACGATTAAATTACTAGGGCAACACCTTCTTTCGCACAGGCGACTATGAGAGCGCCGTCGATCGGTATCAAAAAGCCATTCGTGCACGGGCGGTCTGTAAAGCCCATTTTGTTGACCAATCTGGCTGCTGCGTACCACAGGCTTGGCAAGTCAGTCAACCCTTACTCGTTCCTATGCGCACAGGCTCACTCTTTCAATGCCAAGGTTCTGTGAAGCAAGCGAAGCAGCTGAAAAGGCACTCGACGGAAATCCGAAATCAGTGAAAGCAAGGTACCGTCGCGCCATGGCCCGAAAGAACCTGGAAATGTGGAATGCTGCGGCTATCGGTACGATCTCCAAGACAGATTTCTACTCTGCCTCCCAACTAACTTGAAAAATGACAGACTTCCGCATCGTTTTGCGACTTGATCCGAGGTACCAAGAAGTCAAAGAGGAACTGGCCTATGTCGAGAAATGCCGTTGCGAAAATTGGACCTTGGAAGACGAGAACGTGAATAGCTATTCCGAAGACGAGTTGCCTGCTCCGGATGATGAACCCGAGCTCGGGGAATCGTTGTCAGAATCGAGCGATTGCGAACACACGGGTAATGGGAAACCATGCAGGTTTTACAATCATACCGAGTGCACAAAAGGCCGTGCATGCCTATTCTCACATGCGCCGGATTACCAGAGTGAGAGGGATGCGCTGTGAGTGTTATCCACTTGTCCACGGTTGAGATGGTAACTCGGAATTTTCCTCAGCGGGCGAAATGTGTGCAGGTACTACCTGATGGACCTCTGCAGGTTCAGTGAGAGATGCAGCTACTTGCACTCGAAGGAATTTCTTTTGCAAGAGGGCTGGTGGTCGACAGCGGAAGGGATCGATAAGGCGAAGAGGATCTACGAGGTCCAACAGAAGTTCAAACAAGCTGCCGTTGACTACGAGAGGAAGAACAAAAGTTCCTTGAACCCTGAGACAGGGCCGACGCCAAAGAAGAAGCGTTCGAAAGGGAAGGGAAAAATCGCTCATCGTGCTCGCCCAGATTCGGGGAGATCGCGATCCGAAATCACTGCTGCCGCTGACGGGGGTCGGTCCGCCCAGGCCGAATCAAGGCAGTCATCACGGCCGACGAACTCGAGCGGCCAGACAAAGTACCCAGTTGACTCTTATGCAGGTCCAGAAGCCTATGATTCAGATGATGGTAACGAAGAAAACGGTATGTTTGGCTTCACGAACAGCGAAGTGGAAGAACTTCTTTGTCATGGAATTAAACCTTGGGGTGATATTGATGAGGCACGGGTGAGTTTGAGTCATTGATGAATTCAATGGATTCACTCAGCTTTTCTGCTCTAAGAATTTCTTGGACGCTCTCCACGGTGATCGCTGACGCTCACGAGTTGCTTGAGGAGGACTGAGGGTCATAACTGTGTGCGGTCGACTGCGATGGATAAAGTATCAAGTACCTGCTGGCGCTGGCGCTGCGATACTGCTGCCTCCCTCGCCTTCTGCCAATGTTCCCTGGGCTCTCTACGTAGTTCGCTCACTTTTCTTCATTTGGCACCATGGCAGCATTCTCTATACGATACAGGGGCAAATTACATCACGTAATATAAATTTTACACGTGATCTCACACGCATTGCACGCGAGTGTGACGTCACAGTGGACCACACGCGTCGATTCTGACTTGGAAGTGGGCTGTCTCGACACTCAACCACTATGAGTCGTAGTGAACTATCAGAGTCCACTCCAGTGGCTCGTAACGATTCTTCGCTCATCCAAGAAAAATTGTCCGCGCGACAAGCCAATCGGGCAGCCAAGGCAGCAAAGCGACGCGAAAAATCAGACGCGTTAAAGGAGGAGGTCTGCTTATTTTCGTTTATCTCTGAACAAGGCATATCTAACGACCAAGACTAGGGCAACGCCTTCTTTCGCAACGGTAACTTCCAGGACGCTCTCGATCGGTACCAACAGGCCATTGGCGTGCACGAGCCGTCTGCAAAGCCTGTTCTGTTGACCAATTTGGCGGCTGTGTATCTCAAGTTGAGCATGTCCGTCGAATGACTTTCGGACCGCGTTTCCCAAACGCTAATGATTCGAATGTCCAGGTACCCCGAAGCTCACGACGCAGCTGACAGAGCGCTCGCAGCAGACCCCACATCTGTGAAAGCAAGGTACCGTCGCGGTATGGCGCGAAAGCACATGGAAATGTGGACCGCCGCAGATATCGGTACTTTTCTTTCTCCTTGTATCCATAGCTGCTCACCCCAACACGCAACAGATTTCCGCGTGCTGCTCACTCTCGAGCCCGGGAATAAGGACGCAGAAGACGAATTGGCATTCTTGGAAGAAAAACGTCACGACCCTTCGTATTGGGAAGAAGAGGAAGAGGACGGGGAGCTATTCGGACTACGAAGCACCTGCGTTGGAAGATGATCCAGAACTCGGGGAATCGCTCTCGGAATCGAGTGATTGCGACCATACAGGCAATGGTATCCCTTGCAAGTTTTATAACCGTACCGAATGCAAGAATGGGCATGCCTGTCGGTTCTCGCATGCGCCAGACGAAAAGAGCGAACGGGATGCGCTGTGAGCATGACTCCTTTCGATGTTGTGTTGTTATTGTGACCAAGTGCGTTTTTAGGGGACGAAATGTGTGCCGATACTACTTGATCGGTGTGTGCAAGTTTGGCGAGCGCTGCAGTTATTTGCACTCGAAAGAGTATCTTTCGCCACAAGGCTGGTGGTCAACGGCTGATGGGATCGACATGGAGAAGAGGCGATACAACTTGATTCAAATGTGCAACAAGGCGATCACCGATTACAAACATCAAGCCAAGGCTGCTGGGACAGGGCAGAGGTCAAAGAAAAGGCAGCCGAAGAGAAGACGTGGTCTCCATGCTCGCCCAGGTTCAGATGCCGGGGTCGCGAGTGCCAAGAATCATCCCCCCCAGGCACTATCAGCCTCCACGATAGGGCAGCCATCACAGAGAGCGGGTACGAAGAGCAAGAAAAAACCCACGGTTTACTCTTATTCGAGTTGGGAATGATATGATTCGGACGGAGACGATGGAAACGGTATGTGCGGCTTCACAGGCAGTGAGGTGGAAGAACTCCTTTGTCAAGGAATTAAACCATGGGACGATGAGGCACGGGTACGTTTGAATCGTCCTGCGGTCCGCCACGCTTGTTTACGTTTTCCGCTCCAAGGATGCCTTGGATGTCATCTATGGGTTTTGACGCGTGAAAGAGTGAAATGCACTTCGCCATCCTCATAAATTTTTCCCCCTGAAACGGTTCCATGAATTGCTTCCCTCGCCTATATGACCGTGACAATTCCCAGCCTGCCTCGTCTATCTGCTTGTTTTCGGACAGGTGGAAACCAACCCGCCTTTTTCTTGTTTTCCAAACACACCGAACCCTAATGACACCGTGTTTTTCATGATTTCATGATCTAGTTCGAGTGTATTGCATCAGCCGCATTTGGATTACGATATACCCTTTGCTAACCGCTAGACCTGACTACACCCTTCTTACTCCCATACCATAACAATGACGACCACCAGTGATTCATACGGTGTCAAGGGCGGCCGTTCTCTCAAGAGACTATGTCGATAGCTTCGCCATCCACACAGAGCACTGGGCCAGCGAGTAGTCGTACGGACTCGGGATCGCACTGTGCGTCCTGGAGGAAACGCAACTTTTGTACGGGTGAGGCGTGGGGTGGGGAGGTCGCAGCACGAATGACCAAAGTTTGGTGAGACTACGCAGGACGATGTCGGCTCCGGGGGGAGAAGAGGCGATTTGTAAAATGGGAACAGGAGCATTATCGACGACCACGAGGAGCCGGGATGGGTGTCATCGTGCGAGCGAGACGATCCGGGGGTATGTATATCCACGATTCGAAGCGTGGGTTTCATGGGTGTTTCTATCCAGACAAGCTAAGAATGCCCGGCATCCGGTCAGCATGCATGGCTGGTAAAACGAAACGCGAGCGAATAACGCACCTCGGTGTTTGGTTGGAACGCAGCGAGAACAACATCGTCGTCGGCAGTCTCCAGATCGAGAAAGTCGTCTCGAGCCCCTGGATCTCTGATGCGACCCGTTTCAAATAGAAAAAAGTACCGCCGTAGACATCATTCACGCTGAGGATGTGCGCATTCGGCCCCACGGCCTGCACGAGGGTGGCCATCGTGGCCGAACCCGAGGCAAACGCGATCGCATACCCCCTGCCTCCAACACGGCAAACGTGGTCTCTAGCGCTTGGCGATTATGGTTCCCGGAGCGATAATACTCGGACCCCTACATTAGGATGCAGCGTCTAGTGTCGTTATCACGTGACCAAAGACGTACCTTGCGGTTTCCGATGTAGGTCGTGCTGAGAGGGATGACTGCACCGGTCTCTGGGTTGGGTTACGAATCGTCATTTACGGATGAAGGCGCTGGTGGGAAAAGGTGGGCGAGACGGCGCGAGGGGACATGAGACTACTGGGAGCGTCGGCGATCGAGGTGGCGATCGAGGTGGCGCGCGTGCCACGCGACACACTGCGAAGTTGGGATTGCCTTATCGGGAGTTTCAGATACGGTTCGAACGCCACAACCACAACATGGACACAATGTTGGAACGTTCACACTGGTTGTCGGAATGCGAACAATCTCGATCTCTACTCCATCCCGCCTCACCTGATCATGCACACCTCGAAGGCACGCTCAAACAGTGGGCATTGAAAGACAAACTATGCCTCCACCAGTGTGATCTACTATCTGACCTGAACCTGTATGATAGTCTCATTATTGTCCATGGATCCTACCTTGGTGTGCATTTATTCCTGCACTTTATTATCCTTCTGACAGCCTTCACACCTTGTTCACACACAGCGGCCATGACCATTAACTGCTGGGTACGCGGTCAGAAGTCGGATGAAGTCTTCTCTGTTGAAATTTTGCGCACGGAGACTGTTGGATCCCTTTTGAGAAGTCATCAAGCGCAAGAAACCAGTGCACTTTGCCCACGTCGATTCAACTCTACCTTTACGGGGTCCCTGATGTTACCTCTGGTGCCCTTGAAGAGGCTGGAGGGACAATTAATTACGACGAGCCATTGCTCGGAGCAGAACTCCTGTTTTACTTTTTCCCCTCCCCCCTAAATGCTGGATTCATATTGTGGTTGATGTCACAGGCTTCTTTTGGTAGGTCTGTATCTCAATCTTGGTTATGGCGCCATCTGACGACACTCAAGTGCTGTACGAGGTTCTGAGTCATTGGCATCGTGCATGTGATTACATGGTGATCACTTGTGTAGAGTCACAGCCCTGTGTAGCTTAGACCATCATTCTCAAGCCTTTGATGAACCTTGGGCACTTTCCGAGCGGGCCAATGTGCTGGCGGTGGAGACCAACTGCCAGGGGTGCGTAAGGGAGGACCGACTCCGTAGACTCCCTGATTTTTTACCTGGAATCTATGTTGATCCCAACTTTCCAGCAAGGTGCACTGCGGTCGTCATCGTACTCCTGTTTTCCGTATCGCGGTCCACGGAGCTGTTGTTTTGGAATGATAAGCCAAGGAATGCCCTGAGCTGACTCGTGTTATCCTTATCCGTCCTCGCGGGCCCCGAAGCCAACTCTTGCTTATGAATCCAGCTTTGCTGAATCACCCAGAGAAAAGACGGTATAAAACAGGCCCCCCGGGCCCACCCCACCCCAACGATGTCGAGTAAGACTCAGATATTCATCACCGGCGCTACAGGTAAGACATGTCGATCTCCCATCCCTGGAGCCCATTCTCATACCACCGTCTCGCGCTCGTCAGGTTACATCGGCGGCGCCGTCCTCGAGCGTCTTCTCCAGCACCGTACTGCCCCCAACTCGGAGATCACCGCCCTCGTCCGCAACGCCGCCAAAGTCCCCTTGTTCGCGTCGATCGGCGTCAAGACTGTCCTTGGATCCCTCGACGATGGGGTGTTGCTTGAACAACAAGCGTCCGAGAGCGACGTCGTGTTTGCTTGCGTGAGTTTCAGTTTCTTTGGGATGGCTAGATCGTTGACGATGGCGGTTTAGGCACACGCGGACCACGTTGGGGCGTGTGAGGCCATTTTGAAAGGGTTGAAGAAGCGGCACGAGGTGACGGGTACTGTACCCATTCTTGTTCACACGGTGAGTCGTTCTGCAGGATGGTCTTGACCCCACTTGCTGACTCCGTTGGCAGTCCGGAACAGGTACGTTTCTGTTCGACGTTATATCTTGGCTTCCACCGTCTCGGCTCTCGTTCATCCCACTCACATCGCGGCTGTTCCGCTGACTAGGTGTATTGATTGACAACGCAAAAGGAATGTATGCGTACGACACCGTATGGGACGACACGAACCCCGATCAGCTCGAGACGCTCCCCGATACCCAACTCCATCGCAACGTTGACCTCCTCGTTCTCGCCGCAGACAAGCAAGGTGCGTCTCGTCACACACCCCACTCACGCGATTCCCGATGCATACACACAGGGTACGCGCGCACACACATCGTGCTTCCCTCCACCATCTACGATATCGCCACCGGCCCGCTCGTCACCCTCGGCATCCAAAACCCCCGCTCGATCCAAATACCCAGGCTCGTCGCCGTGAGCATCGCGCGGAAGCGCGCGGGCGTGGTCGGTCTCGGACTCAACAAGTGGCCCAACGTGCACATCGACGACAGTGCGTCCCCCTCTCCTTGTCCCTTTTGTGTTCGTGACGTGGGTTGACGACGACGGCGCGCCTCAAGTCGGGGACTTGTACATCGTGCTGTACGAGGCGATCCTCGATGGCCGTGCAGGTCACGGGCGCGAGGGCCTGTACTTTGGCGAAAACGGCGAATATGAGCTCAGAGCGGTTTCCGAACGGGTCGGCGAGGCTCTCGTCGCGTTGGGTGTGAGTACCGCTGACGAACGGACGCCGACGCCTTTTGACGAGGCGGAGTACGCAAGGCCCGAGCATAGATGGGTGCGTCCGCGTTCCAGGATGTTGACGTATCTGATCGCTTCGGTCGTTGTAGCTGCCGTTCCTCGGCACGAACGCGCGGTGTAAATCGAACCGAGCGCGTGCGCTGGGATGGAAGCCCAAATATACGACCGAGGACATGTTGAAGAGTATTCGAGGCGAAGTGGAGTGGCAGCTCAAACACAAAGCCAGTGCGTGAACGGATAGTATGAGCACTCTAGGTGACTGCATCAGCTCGAAGACGACGTCGACGGTGATTGCGGACATTATATGAGACGTGTATGTATGTACCATCCGAAAGCAAATGTACAGTCCCAGGTCACGGAGAAAATCAAGGATCGACAGCGACTTGCACCACAATGCGACGAGCAAAGCAATGAAGAGAACACAAAAGAGAAAAGCATGAGACACGTCCGCATGGTTGCGTGATCCATTCATGTGCATCCAACTTGGCATTGCAGCGGCCCTGGCGGTCCTCGCTGTATGCGTGTATGTCCAAGATGGTTCCACCGTCAACAGATCGTACAACCCGTGCAACAACCCCCTCGTCTCGCCTCGTCTTCCGAGTCATGCTCGACATCCCTCCCACCACCGCCGACAGCGACACCTGCCGACGAGAGTCGTCTCGAGATGGCGACGCTCAACCGCTTTTTTTTGCTCAGTGCGGGGTCGTCCGAGGGGAGTGCGTAGGGACGGATGGAGAGGTGGACGATTGTCGGGGTGGTATTGGATGCGGAGGGGAGCGAAGCCGGGAATCCGACGCCTGTAGCACGTCGATCAGCATATAGTACGAGCAGAACACGAAGAGGATCGTCGACATCGACAATGTCGTCATCATTGGCCACAAGGCGCTCGAGAAACCGAACACCCGCGATCGACGACGGAGACCCGGGAGAAGCAGGCAAGGAAGAAGAGCAAAGGAAAAGAGGGAAAAGTCCAACCACGCACGTAGGAGCGTATCATCGTCCTGCAATATCTTTCCCAGATACAGTATTCGGAGATAGGATGGCGCAGGCGGGCGTTCGTCCTGCCAATCTGAGCCAAGCGGGAACCGAGGGAGAGAAAAGGGGTGGAGAGGCGGGCCGGACACGATCGAAACGAGAAATCAGTACAACACGGCCGATCATCACGCAGTGGGGAAGGAGATGACGACGAACCTGCATCACGCGCTGGCCATGCGTTCCATACGAGTTCCTTGACCCGCCCGACTGTGATTTCTGGCTCAAAGGATTGGGTTTTGCGATGTCCGGAGACGAGGAGGAATGTGAGCGACACTTGGGGGGTTTGTGGAATGGGGGATTCGGTGGGGGTCTGTGCGCCGTTTGTGGGTGGGCCCCGTGTCGGCGTCATGACTGTCGTCGTCGTCGTCGTAGCAGGGACGGCGGTAGCACCAAGAGCAGCAGGTGTATCCTGCACTGCAAACGCAGTGGGGAGGGGCGGCAGTGGAGGATACTCGGGCACAGAAAGCGAATCCACGTCGACTCTTGTGTACGACGTCCGCGCGCTTGCGGAGATGTAAGCACCGAAGCTGACATCGATGGGCGAGCCGCGGTCTGTCGAGGGACGGTCGGCGGTGCGTGGTGGTGCGTAGGCGTATGAGCGGCCTTGGGATGTGAAAGGTCTCACGACGGTGTCTGCAAAGGGCGGACTGGGGGGTGGTTTTGGCGGCGGGGGTGCCACTAGCAAGGGTTGGCTGGTGGACGGGTCGGTGCTCATCGTGGACAGAGGCGAACGAAAATTAACAGCGCCCGAGGCAATGCGACACAGCGAGAAAGAGCGGATGGATACGGCACACGCGAGAACTTGTTGATGCAGATAATCCGACACACGGCAGAGATCGGGAAGCGCTATTAAAATAGACCCGCCCGATGGGAAGAAATTTTGGCAACAGTCCTTGCGAGATACAGCAAAGAAGCCAGTCGAGGAGGTCGACGTCGGCCAAGTTTCTGCCTGTTCTGAATGCCCCCGCTGTCAAAATCGATCCAGGTCGACGTTTCAATGTTTACCGCTCGCTGAGTTGTGTTCGCTCGCTTGCCAGCCTTTGTTTTGTTTGCCATCCAGTTTGCTCCCAAATCGTCCTGGTACGTGATACACCCACATCATCCAGACTGGAAGTCTGGAACATCCAGTTATTTAGGTCCAAGTTTGCAAGCAAGTTCTCCGCCAGGAACGAGTGGGATTGGCAGGGCGAATTTGCTCCATTGTGAACCTTGACAATATCTTGGCAGCACCGATCACCAAGGAGCAAACTAGCAGACCAACTGCTACGAGAAATCGGTGTGACAAGTACCTGTCCTGCACTTTTTTCGACACCTGGCCCACACGACTACCCATACGCAACGTGTAATTGGTTGTGTTCAAATTTATTCTGTAAGAATTTTGACTGACCAGGCACGCAGCTGCGCTAAGCACGTTTCGTGCCTGCAACGTGGATCTGACCCTCTCTCTAAGGGAAAAGTCCCCCGCGGTGGCGGAGACCCGTCACACTCACGGACGTGGGCTGCCCGCTTGCGACTCATCGACCGTATCAGGATCAGGAATATCAATATTGGCTCTTGCGTAAAAACGGAATTCGGTCCTGGTGCATCCTCGGAACGGTACATCCGAAGTTCCGAGTCAACGCCGTCCACTTGTGCTTCCATCACGGGTAAGTAGACTGCATCTGATCAATGCATCATATTTTGCGTGCCTGACGCAACTTGCAGCTATGCAGTGAGGATATGAATATGTAATGCTTTGATGCTGCGAATGTACTGGCAGTCTGGCCCAGGAACGGAAACACCATTGGACAGACCCACACCACTTGGTCCACCCAACTACCAAACTGGACAGGAAAACATGCCCAGGTTGATGCAACAATGACGGTTCTCGCGAGACTGACATGTCGACTCCACAGCTTGTTTCACAATCTTGGAGGATAAATAGCCCCGGTCCTCGAACCTTTCTGTCCGTTTAATCTCACTTCACTCGTGCCTTGTCTAACATGTCTCATACTCACCAGGACGAGACCGTCGCTCAAGTTGCTCAAACCAAGCCCGCCGCCGCAGCAAACGCGTTAAGCGTCACCCAGCGTGAACTTACCAGTGAATCCACTCCGGCTAAAAAGAAGTACGGGCCAGGCTTGGCTTACGCGTCCGCTGTAAAAACCTTCGACGAAGTGAAATATCAGCTTGGAAAGGAGATGGCTGGCTGTTGATTGGGTGCGATGCCCGCCGATGCGTTCCTTGATAAATATGTCCCTGCTACCGAGGAGCCACTACCCGACCTGTCCGCACGTCCATTCGAGGGGATCCCAAGCGACGGGATGGAAAGTGCTCGCTATGACCCCTTTGTGAGTACTCATCTTATCTCGGAAACATCAGTTTCGTGACAACGTTCGTCATCCAGATCGCAGGATGGATGCCATATCTTCAGGCTGTAAACACAACGAAAAGAGACACAGTGAATAATTTGAATCTCAAGCCGGACGTCTTGATCTAAGACAGATTTCTCGCGAACGGAAATAACACTGGCGCAGCCTTCCAGGACCCTCGCGATGACACAAAGGAAGAATGTCTTTTGGTCATCGAAAAAGGTTCGTTCACGCCGGGAAAGCGGGGGCGTGGGCAACTAGCGCACTATGCGGGCGCTCAGCACAGCCTGCAGTTCCGCCACTTCTCTTTTTCCATCGTCGTCCAAGGGGATCACGCGCGATTCCTGCGATGGGACCCTTCCGCGACGGTCGTGACCACTGCGTTCAACAACCGCAGGAACCCAAGGATGATGGCCAAAATCCTGTGGCGGTTCGACCATCTCTCTCCCAGGGTCATGACGAATCGATCCTACCGGCAAACTTCACCCGAGGTCGACGCGCGCGTGAGGGAGAAACTAGGGATCAAGGATAACGCCATTCCGCTGCACAAGTACGAGGTTCCGGGTTTGATCGGAAGGGGCCTTGCGTATGAACCGAGGCCGCCAACACAAAACCGGTCGCTCATTAGCCGGTGTGCTCGTGGCTTACCCGTGCTTTGGATTCCAACCGAGAACGTGAATTGCGGTTCCAGCACATGCGGTGAACCCGGTTCTCCCAGCGAACGCGACGTGGGTCCACACACTGGTCAAGATAAGGTGAAGAAAGGCCCGTGGTCGGAAGAAGGAATCATCTATGTGAAAGACACGTGGCGATTCCTCTCGGACTCGGCGGATGTTGAAGTGATGCCTGAACACGAGATTATGAAATACTCCACAGCCATGGAACCCCGAACATCAACATCCCAGAACATGTCGCTGGTGGCAACGTGGACGGCGGAAGGACGGAAACGCAAGAGTTGGTGAATGCACCATGGCTGTGTGTGCGGCTGAGGATCTCCTCGTATCAACATTACCGGCTCGTGCATGGGATCGTACGATGCGCGCTTTGCATGTCCGAGCGCACGAAACGGCCTGTCAGAGCCGTCTTCGATGGACTTCAAGGTGTGCTTAATCTAAGTTTTATGCAAACGACACACTGACATGTGAATGCAAAGCTCACTCGCACGCCTCAGTGAACATCAGTTTGATAGACGAGGGCAAGGGCTTACTGATCGATTGGGAATTGGCGAAGATGATGGACGATGGTGGCAGCAGGCGACCTGACCGCACGGTAAGCATTCAGCGCAATACCGTTCTGCCAGACTCGTCACGCTGGACTTGATTAGGGAACGTGGCAAATCCATGTCCGCAAATCTGCTTCGACGCTTACGGACGATCTCGAGTCATTCCTGCACGTTTTCGGATGGATGACTTTGCGCTACGTTCCGGCCATTGATTCCCATGAGGCTGAGGATCTCGACGATGTCATGGTCATGTTTGATCAACGCTCTGTTCGCAAAGGGCGTTTCGATCGTGGCGGGCATCTCATGTCTCATGTCTTGCGTGGAGACTGGTATCTGTCGTCAACCTATCAGAGACCCCACTCTTGAAGTTCATGCGGGAGTTGCCTTTCGAGTCGCTCTACAGGAACCTGAATACCGAGACAAGGCCAATGTCCCGCTCAATCGTTCAGAAAGAGAATCGCTTCGGTTGTGTGCCGCCATTGATCCATATGACCTAGATATGGAATACCTAGAGTCATCTACTTGGTTCGTCAACTCGATGAACGAAAAGAAATGGCCAACAGACGACAATGCTGATGGGAATCTCCCCGTTGCTTCCTCCAATGACACCGAGCGTCAGGCGGAGAACAAGAACACCCAGCTTCAGAACACACGCAGCGTATGGAAGAGGTCAAAATGGCTGTCAAGGGACTCGAAGTGGGTCGCGAGTCCAATACCGGAGCCTAGTGTGAAACGTCGTCGTGGTACCCCCGTTGTATCTGGGATCTGGAGTTTGGTTCGTTCTGGTTGTTCTCCCATGTCTGGATAAGCACGTTGTTCTCTTCATTCGTGTCATGCTCTTCGCAGCCAGGCTGGAAGAATTGCTTCGCTGTGCTATACTAATCTCATCTATCATTCTCTGCAATTATATGCGTGATATTGTCAGTATGAACTTCATTGTACTAGGTGAGGTTCTGCAGTATAAGTGGTGAAAATGTAACGATTCTCCCGAGTTCCTGAAAGAATGTACAACCTGAGTAAACCCCGCCACGAACCCAGGAAAAACGACGACGAGAAACACAATCTGGTATGTAGGTACCCGATTTCAAAACCTTGCTTTCACCACCATGGATGGCAGTCTCCGCCATCCCACCGCCAGACTTGCTTCGCATCGCCGACGACCAACACATCCTTTTGCATCCATGCACCGTCATACACCTTCTCTATCCACCACTTGAGCACGGGATGCCTCATGAACCACTTGAAATACATGTAAAACCTGTCATACAACAAGTTCAGTTTCAGCAACGACACCATGAGCAAAATTGAGCGCCACGTCCAGGAATAGCGGCGAACGAAAACGACAGAGCACACGTACCGCCAGTCATAAGCCACGACGACGCGTGGGTTGGCAAAGATCCGTTGCATGTTGAACACGCGTCTTAGGTCGTACGGGAGCAGGAACGATTCGGACGAGAAACATTCTCCCGGGGCAGACGCACGGAAGCGAGTTGGAGGTGTTAATGCAGGACTTGGACCGCGTAATGATGGATCGTTGGCCGCTGGGTGCGTAGCGGGGATCTCGAATGGTAGTGGATCGTTGGAAAGCGTATGGTTGGATCGTAAATGGATGGGAAGGACGGGGTCGGCCTTGAAGACGACGATGCCGTTCCAACACGAGAACACTGGCACTGGAGACTCGGTTTGCATTGCTTCGTAGTCTTCAATGTCGAAGAAATACGGCCATCTGACAACGAACTAAGCTTCTATCTTCCTCGGCACCGGAAAAAAAAATAACAACACATACATGCTACTAGCCAGGCTTCCCCCCTTATCACGCAGAACCCACATATCATATAGCCTTCACAGAGAACGTCAATACAAACAATGGCAAAAATACCGAATTTTAAGGCTCACCCAAAATGACCATAATCCATTCCACACGCCATGTCATACTCCCCTTCGGCGGTATGGAGCAGTTCGACGATTGTTTCCGGCTCGATGTAAATATCATTGGAGAAGATGACCTTGTCATATCCACCTGTCTCCACCAAGGGTTCGAGGACGCGATTTCGAAGAGCAGAAAGAAAATAGATGCGATTATTGTTGCTCATGTCGTCCGGCTTCGTGATCGCTTTGTCTTGCGTCAATATGCGCCTTGGTACACGCATGAGGTCCAACCTTTCATCGAGCTGTTGCAGGAGCGCCGGAGATCGGTCATCGCTTCCGCTCTCGAGGATGGAGACGAAGACATTGTCTGCTCCGAGGTAATGAATGGCTTTGATGATGCTGTCGGACCAATAGGGTATAACCTTTTCATTATTGTAAAACATAGCAGCGATAAATATTTTTTCTACAGGTCAATTAGTGAAAATGTCCGCGTACAAAGCCAGGTAGTGGGATTTACCTTGATCCGCATATCCAGCCCTTTTGGGATGAGTATTGGCCTTCTCGATCAGCGGGAGATATCGCAAATCCCCAGGCTGTTGGTAGTCCAGTCCAAGCCAGAGACTTGTACATAATATTGCAAACCAGACGATAAACCACGGGGAAAATGACAAAAGGTGGCGAGGTGATTGATGTTGGAAAGGTGAGTGACGTCTTGATGAACCTGCATCCCCTTCAAAGTCCCCCAAATCACTGACTTCATCGTCTCTTGCGCCTGATAACCCTCTCTCCTCCATTGAGTTCGGTTCGCTCCGTGGCAGCCGGATGTATTCTTGCGAAGGTCCCGAATGTGAGCTGTATCTCCGTCGCCACCAGTGCCGGACAAGCACAAAGTGATCGAAAGAGAGCCATAAGAGATGAAGAAATGAAAACGTTGGCACCACGAACAACGACAAGAACAAGACGCGCCAGCTCAACGGAAAGGCGGGTTTCCAAACAAACCCTACTACCGCAAAGTACCAGTTGGTGAACTTGTACTCTGCAATGGTGTACAGGACGCAAAGCAGCGCCAGCGAGATCACGCCAGGAAATGGGACGACTCTGAGGAGATATCGGAAGAGGGCACGGAGAGTCTTGCAATCGCTGACTGCAAATAAGTGCCGTCGCGCGACCGAGATACGACCCACCATGGATGGAGGTAATGAGTAGAGGGGATAACTGCGCAGAATGGAATACGCCTACATCAATATTGTGGCGTCCGAGTCTGTGCAAGCATTTCGTAACTGTCGGGGTTGTTGCGATAATTACGTCACTTGACGCTTCTCCGGCGGGTGCGCAGCATGTCCACGCCCGGATGTTGCCGGTCAATAAAAAGGAAATGCATTTCCGGCCTTCACACTGCCAGTGCAGCATGCACACTCACAACCCGCCTTGTGTCTACTGAAAATAAAGACCGTGAGCAGACTTACATGCTGTCATAGTAGTGTCACACTGGCAGGCTTGGCTTGTACGGTATCATAACGAGACTTCAAGATGACGGTCAAAAATTTGTAGGTCGCCTGCCGCCGCCGGATGGGCCGGCGGAACTTCAAGTGCCAGTGGTGCCATTCAAAAAAAAATCAATACTGCTTCGCCATCGTTTCAGCGTGTCATGAGTTCCGCGGTTTCCACTGGGACGGGATCCTGGCCTCTTCACTCACTCAGTACGGACCATCGACGCCAGCAATGTTCAGAAGTCCGAAAACAGCAGTAGCAAGCCAGTTCCCAGCCTTTCCATCGTATGTAGGCTCCACGGAAACTCTGGGCATTACGGCACGTGGGACGATCAAGTTGAACTTCAAGTTGGCGTTTGTGCGCAGGGCGGGCAAAGAGAGGTCGACAATACCTGAAACACCTGCCTGGACATTGCGCGGGCTTCTAGAGGCCATTCTCGATTAATGTTCTATACTTGCTGCCTAGGGCGCGCTCGTCCTCAGATCGCCCAACCTGAGTCGCCTGTCAGCAGTTTACGTGACGCGCGGATCCGGTGGATCCGGAGATGCGGCCAAAGCGGCGTTGACGTCGGTGGCACGAACCATACTATCTCAACTTCCACCCCAGGCCAAAGATACTACTGTCCGATAGTGCGAGTACGGAGTCGATCCACGCGCGTGCGCTTCGGGTGTAAGCGTTGCAACGGGGACACTTTAACCAAACGGCGCGAACTGTTGGTGGAGATGAAAGATATCGAAGCAATACAAGGATGCGTCCACTCCAAGTCGGAAATCACACCACCCGTGAGCTTAATCCACCCATCCCCCCAACTCGACCGCGAATCCAACAGCCACCTTGACAAACTCGAGCGCGTGCTGTCGTTTCGTCAAATATCAGCTCGATCATGCCACCCAGACTCGGACCTCGAATCGAATGCGCACCTCGAATGAAAACTCGCCGTCCTTCAAGTCGATCCGATCTTCTGCGGTGTGGATGTGCGGATTGAACGCCGTTGACGGATCGCCTTCCGTAGCGAATATGGCAGGAAAACCTGCGCGATGCCACGACATGTGGTCCGAACCTGCACCCGGACTATACGTCACAAACGACGAGCGTCAATCTCAGGGGTGATGTACACGCGCGATTGTGGATGACGTGGGGACGTACAATAATTTTGCGCCAGCGACGGGGGAAGAAGAATACTCAGTAGCCATGTTCGTGGCCCAGTTCGTCAACGGGGTGTCGACGTCGGTAGTGATGAACGTCACGGTGGGCTCGGCGTCTTTGGGCACGTACGCCGTCATATCCTAGATTTAGAGGATTGAGTGCCATGTCGACGACCTCACGCGACGGGATACGTACGAATTGAATCATGGCCCCGACGTCCTTGCGCTGATACACGTATTCCGATGCAACGTCTTGACTGCCTAAGAGCCCGCCCTCTTCTGCGGCGTACCAATGAAACTCGACCGGCAACTCCGGCTTGAAACCAGCTTGGACGAGCGCTCGGAACGCTTCGAGAATGGTCACCGTTCCAGAACCGTCATCATCCGCGCCGGGTGCTGGGAGGATCGGAAAGCGGTAATTGGCGGAATCCTGGTGCGCGCCGATGATGATGTGCGGCATTTTGATGCCACGGTTTTGTGGGGATCTTCCGCGCGCAGGCTCGAACCGAGCGATCACGCTGGGTTGGGGGAACGTGTGGGTAAACGTCTCGAGAGAGACATGAACGCCAGGAGGCGCATCTGCGATGATCTAACACGTGGCGAGGAAACGAAAACGAGATCAGGAGACTCAGAGCCCGAGGTCCTCGAACACCTACCTCGACTAGTTTGTCGTAGATCCACCGAGAGCTCTGTACCCCATACTCGGAGCGGTAGTAACGATTGAAAAAAGACGTCAGATTACCGAGATTGTACGCCATCTCTTCAATCTTTAGACTCTGGACGATCTCGTGGACCTTTGTTTGGTATCGAAGCTCGGGCCATTCTGCGGTGACGGGTGCTTTGCTCGAGGACGAATCGAACGGGCACGGAAAACTACATACCAGTCTGCTTCTCGGACGACCTAAAGACCTCTTGGCGTCCGGTGAGATCCATGAACGAAAGACCTTGCTGCTTGAGCCGCAACTTGTCGCCCTCGGTCATCCACGCCGGTTCGGCCCCAAAGACTTGCAGCAGTCGGGGCTCGTCGAGCGTTGCGGCGTAACCAGGATCCACGAGACGCATGACTTGGACAGGATCACCGTTGTGGGCGGCTAAAAGTCGGTTGATGGTCGCTTCGGTGAGCTCGACGTCATTGCCAGACTGGAGGACCTGTTGGCTCTGACTCTGAGGTGGGTACAAGACGGATGCGGACACCAACGAAAGGAAGAGTGAAATGGGAGCAATGGCGGCCCTCATGGCGGCCAAAGTCGTCGTACTGAAAAACTGAACGAGAGATGGCTTGAGAAAGGGATCAACTCGACGAACTGGTAAGTAACCAACAGATTCCTGTTCGGTTGCGAGCCAGAAGAGTCGTTGGCTGCCGGCAATTTCATTCCCAGGGAGCGTTACAGTGTCATCTCAGAATAAGCATCTTGCAAAAGTGTTCCATCGTCACTGGATGCATGAAACGATACCCGTCGTGTTGTATTGAGCAAATGAGTGCGGCTCCTCAAGGAAAAGTACCCAAAGACAAAGAGCAAGTCACTGAACGACTTGAGATCTATTTTTGGAGTATAGTAGCTGACTAATCTAGCCGGCCCATCCTCGGTCCGCGGACAAACAGCAAAGCTAGAACTTGGTATTCGTGATGGCCGTAACTATACTACACAGTGCTCTCCAACAACTCAAAAGAAAGTACACATCGTTCGCACATCCATCAACGTCCGCCGCCATGGACGCGCTTGACCGCCACCTCGAGGGCCTGCTCCACATCCCGCACCAAATCCTCCACATCCTCCACCCCGACAGACAACCGTATCAGATTCTCTCCAATTCCAAGCGCTGCGCGCTCCGCTTCGGGTATACCAGCATGCGTCATCTGCGCAGGCAACTCGGCCAAACTCTCCACCCCGCCAAGCGACTCCGCCAACGTGAACAACCGCGTCGCAGTCAAGAACTTGCTCGCCTCCAACGCGCCTCCTCGAATACGAAACGACACCATGCCACCATAGGGGAAGCCCCTGCCCCCGTCTCGGAACGCATCGACAAACTTTTTGGCGTGCGGCGCCAACTGGCGATACGCGATCGCGTTCCGCGGGTGCGACGCCAACCCAGGGTATATCACTTCCTCGACCAACGGCGAGCGTTCCAACGTCTGCGCCACCTTCAACGCGTTGATCCCGTGCGCCTTCATCCGTAAATGGAGCGTCTTGGTACCCCGCTGGGCCAGCCAGCAATCATACGGACTCGGGATCGCACCGTGCGCATTCTGGAGGAAACGCAACTTTTGTACGAGCTGGGTGTGATGGGCGGGGAGGATCGCGGCGCCCATGACCACGTCTGAATGACCATTGACATACTTTGTGAGACTGTGTGTGACGACATCGGCTCCGAGGAGAAGAGGCGATTGGTAAAATGGAGATAGGAACGTGTTGTCCACGACCACGAGAGGCTTGGATGGGTGGGATCGTGCGAGCGAGACGATCCGGGATATATCCACGATCCGAAGCGTGGGGTTCGTGGGCGATTCTATCCAGACAAGCTAAGAATGCCCGACATCCGGTCAGCATGCATGGCCGGTAAAGCGAAACACGAGCGAATAACGTACCTTGGTGTTTGGTTGGAACGCTGCGAGAACAGCATCGTCGTCGGCAGTCTCCAAATCGAGAAAAGTCGTCTCGAGCCCCTGGATCTCTGACGCGACCTGTTTTAAATAGCGAAAAGTTCCGCCGTAGACGTCATTCACGCTGAGGATGTGCGCATTCGGCCCCACGGCCTGCACGAGGGTGGCCGTCGTGGCTGAACCCGAGGCAAACGTGATCGCATAGGCACCCCCGGCCTCTAGCGCGGCAAGTGTGGTCTCTAGCGCCTGGCGATTAGGGTTGTCGGAGCGAGAATACTCGAAGCCCTGCGTTAGGATGCAGCGTATTGAGTGGGGTGTCGTGATCGCGCGAACAAAGACGTACCTTGTGGTTTCCGACCCCATCTTGCTTGTAGGTCGTACTCAGGGATATTGGGGGGATGACTGCACCAGTCTCGGCGTTCGGTTCTGAACCGACATGGATGGCGCGCGTGCCGAAGCCATCGATATGGAAGGGCTGTCGCTTGAGAGAATGGCCGTCGTTGACAACGTTGGATAAATCGTTGGCGATGGTCATTGTTATGGTATGGAGTAAGAAGGGTGTAACCGGTTAGAGAGGTCGACCGAATAGCAAGGGGCTTATATATCATAGTCGAGATGGGTGATAAATATGGCGAGTTCCACCTGGCTGACAAATCATTAATCAACCATCTTATCTTGGTCACGAGCTCGGGCTACCATCCGAGGGAAGACCTTTATGGGCGTATAGGGACAATAAAGAACAAGTCAATTGTCGGATCTTGAGGGGAACATCGAGGCACATTTGTGCGGAGCTTAGCACTCTGTACACTGAATCCAACGCAAGACGCAATCCCGGAAAGAAAGACTCGTCCTCATTCGAGATTGGCAGCACATGGTACGAAAAGTGGACATGGTCATGCTGTCATTATAAAGAAAGGCTGCATAGGGTTATTCACAAATCGCAAACAAAGGCGAGAGCAGCGAGAAAAAGAATAATAAAGTAATCCAATCGCAGCCATCAAAAGAGAAACGAGTTGGTCATAACGAATACCATCGAGAACCGTCCGGGACGATTTCATACTTTTACGTCCTAATCCTGTTTCACCCGCCATAATACTGCTGCCGTTGCAATGCTGACGACCAACACACCTACGGCTGTCGTCATATTCAGATGGAACTGCAAGTAATGGGTGATCAGAAGCGACAGATGTGAGACCGTGAGACAACCAACAGCCCCAGACGTGCGCAACGGCATCTCCGCCTTCGACTCCACAACGACAACCGAGAGAGGGTTCAATGGCGGTTGCTCCGGAGAGTCCTTCACCGATGGGGCAGGCGTGATCGGATATTGAACGCCGCGTTCGAGCACTTGGCTGCACGACTCTGGCTCGCTATCGGCTATTGATGGAGAGGGTGATCGCGATCGTCGGTATCGATCCGAGACACGTCGTGAACCCGGGTTAGACCCAATGTCCTGCTCCCCACTGATCGCCCCTTCTATCATCTCAATAGACGAGATGGGTGAACTTGATCTCGAGCGACTGCGAGAAGAGCTTGACCGTCGTCGTCGTGACTTTGTCCGACCGGAATTCGACGCGACACTGACAGGACTGGGCGGCGTCACTAGGCCACCGCCTCCGTTGAGCTTGATGTCTCCGTTGGGAAACCGGTCATGACGTTGCAACGCCACGATTGATGCCACGCCAGCATTGATCTTGGCATCCAATCCTAGTTCCAGTGTCCGCGCCCGGCTCTCCCATTCCTCCTTCGCCTTGCTGAGCCTCTCCCGTTCTTGTGACCATTCCTCCTGAACGGCGCTCCATTGACCTTCAACATTCTTCTTCCATTCGTTGAGCATTGTTGTCAAGGATTCCCGTTCTGGATCACGAGGAGGTTCGCGAACTGCCTTGAGAATCTCTGCCTGAGCAGCTTCCTGGGCAGAGTTTTGCTGCTGCTGCTGTAACTGGGTCTCTTGTACGAGTTCTTCCAAGGCTGCAATCTTGGATTGCAACTGTAATATAGTCGTCTGAGCGGCGGTGTGCTGTCCCTGGAGCGAATTGTTGAACTCGACTGCCGTGTCTATTCGTCCACCGAGCGCCGACAACCGCTCAGCCAACTCGTCGATAGCAGCAGATGCGGCATCATGGGATTGTTGTGGGGGTGACGATGACCGATGTCTGCGCTTCGTGTTTGGGGACTCATCATCATCCTCCACCATACCCATTCCAGTGGGCTCGGGCGTCCGCGGACGTCCAAGCTCCTCTCGGCGACGGCGGCGTTCTTCGTCGTCCTCATCCTCGGGGGCCAACTGGTCTTCATCTTCCTCCTCTACACTTTCCAAGCCATGCGGAACAATCGTGTGGATGCTGGCGGCATCGTCGTCGTCTGCTTCATAACTGCCATTCCGCATGTCATCGTGGTGTTGAGCATCATGGTGACCGGATGGAGAACCTGCGGCGTGTCGGGAAATCTCGAGCTCGCGTTTCCGTTCGTCCATGAGTTCGCGTAGTGAAGCTACCTCGGCCTTGATGGCTTCGTGCTCGGCGAGCATATCGGCGAGGGCACGCACCTTGTCGACGTGAGTTGCCAAGGACGCCTGCGTCTCGTGAAGCTGGCTGCGGAGTTCGTTGAGGACGGTGGCCGGAAGAGATCCGGAATCGGTGGGTTGGGCGGGCTCATGGGCTGGTTGTGGTTGTGGAACGCGAACGGGTGGAAGGTTGGAAGGGAAATGAGGAACGTTGGGTGGCTGTGAGAGAGAAGTCGTCAACGACATGTTGACCGGTCAAAGTGGTGACTCACTACGGCACCACCGAGGGTGTCGTGAATGTCGTTCATGGCGGTCGTCAAAGAGTGGAGCTCCGAACCGGTCTCGCGACTTTTCTGGAGCTCGCCTTGTAGACGGCTCAAGATGTGGTCAAAGCTGAGTCCGCTTTTACCCGGAGGTCTCATGCTACCGCCCATCCCACCCATCCCACCGAGCGCCTGGGACTGCAGGGTCGGTCGACGTTGCGCGGGAGGGATGCCTTGACCCTGAGCAAATGAAAAATGAGAAGAGGGACCAGAAGTACTCGGCTGAGAAGGTCCGCCAGGTCCGCTTTGGGGACTTTGCATCCGCTCTACACGGGCAGCGTCCTGGGCGTCCTCCTCCGTGAACACGCAGAGCACGCGAGCGGCAACCTTGTGGTGTATGGTAGTTTTATTGTCCTCGCCTATGATGTCGATGCCGAATTCCTGAGGAAGACGATTGAGGGGGAATGAGATGGGAAAACGAAGGGAGGCATACCACGATATCGTCATTTTTTAGTTCAAAAGGCTCGGACTCGACGCCTTCTGGACTAAGGCGTTCGCCATTGATGAATGTGCCGTTCGAGCTCTTGACGTCTTTGATGAAGATCTGGGGAGCGGCGGGATGAGTAGAGAAATGGATAAAGTGAAAGAGACGTACCTTTGCGTTCTCCTCCCATACTTCTGCGTGCTGCCTGGAGAGGACCTTTGAGTCAAAGTAACCATTTCTTTCTGCAGGGACCGTTTTGGCGTTGGTTTGACGGCCAATCTTGACGCGCTGGCCAGCTATTAGGGCGATATGTTTTGGAAAGAAGGTGTCATTGAGGGGGTAAAGATAAAGAGCGGGGAAGGGCGGCTGGTTGTGCGGCGAAGAAAACGGTGGTGGTGGCATCGCTCCTGGTCGCGGACGAAGAGTTGGTTGGTCGTCGCTGCTCTGCCCGCTTACCCAATGCATCACAACTCCCACGCTCCGACACTCTTCGTAGGATTCACAGGGCCACAGGTCCCGCGTTCTCCCGGGGAGATCACTTCTCTCTGCGATGTTCAGTTTCTGACACGTGATATTTGCCTAGCGGCTGCACACGTTATTCATTGGTGCTGGATTCAATCATTCTAGGCGTTGGGTCAATGGAATCCATGGCTCTGACATCTCGCTACTTCATTTGACAACCATCAATCACTCGGTGGGAGACTGTTCCTTTGGCTTCCATGGCGCAGAGCGGTCAAAGTGAGGTCGACAAACACCGAAATGCAGTGCGGGCTTTGCTTCTTGGGACTCGAGTTCGAGCGCGCGGTCACTGACGTTCAGATCTCGGCGGCTGTCAGTAATTTGCGTGCCGAGCGGAAGTTAGTAGCAGAGGTCGCTTCTCGAGAGTCGAGTAAAACGTCCGACGCGTACCACCACGCATCGAGTTGGTCCACTCAGGCGTTCTCGCTCTCTGGCACTCGACGATGAAGATCTTTGCCCTAATCCCACTTTGCCTTCAGTTCGTATTATCCGCGTCTGTTTTCACTCCCCGGAGTCAACAGATCCTGCAAGATGGCGTCGGGGTTACAGAGGCGAACATCAAACACCTTTTAGCTACCCACGACGATGATCCTGTGGAGGTCATGCGTCTCGTGGATCCTGTTTACGCCGCAATCCTCGACGAGCCACGACTTATCGAGGTCCTTGGGTCCGAACCCGTATGGATGACCGAGGGCGACAAGCTACGACTCAAAAAGCAAGGACTGTCATTCACCGATCTCACCGGACACGAAGTCCTCTTCACGTCGACGGTTTCTTCAACCCAAAACATTGGTGTGTACCTATTTCTGTACGGGGTTTCTGATTGGCGTCCGTCCGGGGTAGCTCAATGAATAGACATACCCCTACAGAATGGCCTGACTTTCGGCATCAGCAAAGAGTTCACAAGGTCATCAAAAATATGAAGGTGGAGGAGATGACGCACAATCTCGGTAACCTGACCACCTTTTACAATCGTTATTACCGCTCCCAGTATGGCGCTCAGAGCTCTCGATGGATTTACAATAAAGTCCTGGAGGTAGGTCTTTGAAGGCTGACCGTCGGCCCCTTTTTTCCCCTCACCACGTGCTAGATCGTCGCGGACGCCCCGCCCGACGTCCATTTATCCCTCGAAACGTTTACCCATGAATTTCCCCAGATTAGCGTGATTGCCCGATTTGAGCCAACTCGTAGATCCCGACCAAACCATGCTATCAAAATGCCAGCCATCATAATCGACTCCCACCTGGATTCCGCCAACTACGAATTTCCACTGCTTCCGGCACCAGGTGCTGACGACGGTGGCTCTGGAACGGTCACCATCCTAGAGGCCTTCGGAGCGCTCGTCCAGGCTGGTTTCAGGCCCGAGGTTCCGGTAGAGTTTCATTGGTATGCTGCAGAAGAGGGTGGACTTCTCGGTAGCCAAGATATCGCCTCAGAATACGTGTATCAACGCAAGGACATCGGGGCAATGGTTCAGTTTGTGAGTATGCGCTAGACCCGTCGGGTTGGATTCGTTGACTGTAGCGTCTCCAGGACATGACAGCATACGTGCACTAAGATACGACACCCGCGATGACGTTCATCACCAACAACGTCGACATGCCCTTGACGAATTGGGTCATGAACTTGGCTACGGAATATTCTTCATCGCCGGTCGTAGGCGCAAAATTATTGTACGTCGCCTTTTCAGCGATGATTTCGTTTCATGACGTGAAGGCTTCTGCGATGTAGCCCGGGTGGGGTCTCCGACCACCTTTCGTGGCACCGTTCTGGTGTCCCAGTCGTATGTGCTACTGAAAGCGACCCAGTCCGAACTCCCAACCCGTACATCCACACTTCCGATGACCGAACGGTTGTAAAGGAAGGAGAGTTTTCTTTTGCGGTGCGCATCCTGGCTCGTATCGCACGGATGGGCCAGACTAATCCCGGATGTAATTAAGTACGCCCTTGAATTTGCCAAGGTAGCCGTTGGGCTCGCGGTGGAACTGGGGGGATGGGATGAATAGACGCTGGTCTTTGAGATATTTGCTCGATTGCAGCAAAAACATATGCGCCCCTGGTATTATTCGACACAGACAGCGCATGTATCCGCCAAGATGACATGTGTCTTCACGATCATCTAGCATAGCGGCAAGACATAGACAGTTGGTACCTGGAGCCACTCATTCAATGACAACACTCAAAGTTTGGTCCGACGGGTCAGATTACAAAACGCTTTCTCACTGACGACGGTCCCTTCATCAGACCCTAGTGATGAACGCGATCAATTTATCCTCAATTATGGTACATTTCCCATGACTTCTCTCTTTCCTTTCTCTCATCTATGAAGCACCCGATTGACCGCCAACAGCTTCTGTCAGATTACGAGCGATAGACTCCGAGATTGCACCCGAATCCGAGGCGACATTGATCTAGAGGGGTCGTTGAGCATTAGTTTGCCCTGCTGCATGCTGCACAGAATATAATTGACAGACCATATCGAAGCCCTCCTGAGCACGTTTGAATGATTGCACTCCCGAAGTGCAATAGATGGCACTGCAGTCATAGTGAGCACCGCGCACGCGTCCCTGTTCGACACGGGACATACCATTTCTTTCCCTTGTCGTGTGCGGTTTTCAGGATCTGTTGAATGACCTTTTCCACGTCGGGATGGGGGTCTGGAGATGGAGGAGGGTAACCAAGGGTCAACGACAGGTCGTATGGGCCGATGAAAAGCACATCTATTTTCAAAGGAAAAGGGTCAGGTTACGATGAGCCAACCACGCTGTATTCTCTAACCAATTCCATCGACGGCAGCGATCTCCTCGACGTTCTCGACCCCTTCTCGTGTTTCGATCTGGATCATGATCGTGACGTGTTCGTTGGCAGACTTGAGATACTCTGCAGCGCTGATCCCCCACACGCCTTGGGTGAACGGACTGCCAAAGCCACGCCTGCCGTCCGGTGGGAAGCGACTGTCGATAACGACTTCTCTCGCCTTTGCTGCATCGGAGACCTGTAACATCTCTTTGCTTGAGCATCTTCGCATTCCGATGTACCGATGATTGGGAACACACACCATCGGCACGAGAACGCCTCTCGCGCCTGCGTCGAGCGCATACTTGATCTGCCACCCGGTACCGGTGCTCGTGCCCGTCGCAGGGATGCGCACGAGCGCGCTTGGTGCGGTGGTGCCGAGTCCGGTGATTGCCTGGATAGACTCTGCCGCACCGGGCTGGAGCGAGGTGAGCCCGTGTTCGCAGTCGATCATGACCCACGAGAGGTGTGGACTCGACTGCGCGACCGTCCTGGCGTTGAACACGCCGGGTAAGGTGATCCACGCCCCGAAGGCGGGCTTGGCAGCTTTGAATGACTGTGCGAGGGCGTGAGTGGTCATGGGGAGGTTTACTCAATGGGAAGGTGATGATCGATCGTGTCCTTATGTACGCATTGGAGGACAGGTCATGGGACGGATCGTTGCGGTCCGGAGTCGACCCTCTGTAAGTTAATCTCTGCGACACGCGAATTGCAGCTTGATTCAGAATCACCGCGCTCGTCAGTCGCGCCCTCATTCCTTTCGTACTGCCCGCCGTGCCCGACCGTGACCGGTTGACCCGCGATATGACGTACTAAACAACTGCGACATCATCTACAGTAACAATGGAACAACACGCTCTGGAATCCTCCAACAGGACGATACATGGAACTTGTGATACAACACGGATCCAGGTGGCAAATATCAAGTCCAAACCCCCAATCGTGCGATCGCAAAATTTCAGTGGTGAGGTGCCGGAACATTTCTGGAAACAACTCGGGAAAAACTGCAGGAAACGATCTTACAATTTCGTTTGTCACAGTCGAAAGTCTGAGGAAGGTGGATTTCGTGTCGGCACAGAATTCTTTCGAGGTGTTGTTTAGATCACAAAAACGTCAACATCGAGCCTGTGTTAGACATGGCAGCAGAGTTCTTTACTCATCTTGGTGTCGCATGTGAGTAAAATTGCCCAATCGCTTTTAGATGTTTGACGATCGTCAATGCGGCAGTCATGAATTCAGGAGGGCAAAAATCCGGGACAAGTACTGCGTTTTCCGCCAATGAAGTCGTCAACGAAGAAGGGGGTTTTAGAAAACGAAAGCAAGAACTCTTACAGGCATTGGTGCGTATATATCCATTTCAGAGCCATACTATCCTCTTTATCACCATACATCGGATCAAGCTCCTCTGGTCCTCGAATATTCTAGATTTTTGTGTTTTCAGGCTTACGACTTTCACCACCCAAGACCCCGGGGAAAGGGTCACGGCGTAATGTTGACCGATTCAGAATCTAATTTTTATCCCATCCCACCTCCTTGCCTGCACCGTGAACCCGATCCGTTTAGAACGTTCTGGGACGGCATCGAGCCAATTTATGGTGGCAAGAGCACCGTTCCGGCCTACCAGACCTCGCTTTGCTACTTAGCCCAGGCCTCGAAGGCGGTGCGCACACCCCCTCGATGAGTACCGCCACGCGGTGATATGACGACTCGGGACGAATGTCCCAGCCGCTCTAGAGTTATATGAGGCATGCAAGCCTCGTTTGGCCTGAACTGGGAGACCGTTCTCGACGACATGTATCACAAAGCGAAACAAGATGGAGGTCTGGGGGCGGCAGCATCACATGGGCACCCCAAAATTCTCCGTTTCCCGGACGTTCTCACTGTACCGAGATTGAGCATCGGCTCTTTTTTCTACGCTTTTTGCCATGTATCTTCGCTCATGGGGCCAGGCGTGTTTACAAGGAGGCTCCCTGACGGTGCGCGGTGTCGCAACTCGCCACGGCGCGGGGCCTACTTTCCTCGTGCCCGCCATACCCGCCGACCCTACACCGCGGTGTCACCCGTTGACGTGCGGGTGCTGGAGGTGTAAATGACGGCGTAGCAGTGCCAGGCTAGCTTGCAGGCACATTTGAGGTATGCTGGTGGGTGACGAGGGCCCTTGTAGCACATTTCTAGGTGGGTATGTGTGATGGCGTTGGTGCTGGGGAGTGGTGGGCCACGGATTTGGTGCGCAGGTGCTGGAGCTGGGGATGGCATCGGCAGAGTATATCTGAACGCGTCCGGACGTGTTTGAACGCAAATCGAACGTGCGGTCACGTCCACCGCTCGTTCGGCGTTCGGAAACCGTTCGGTTCAGCGTCCCCGAAAATTCAATGAAAACCGAACGGAACCGAAGCGTTCCATCGTTGACTTAGGAGCGGTAACATGCATGGTCATCGTGGGCGCGGAGCGACAGTCGGCGTCACCGATGACATGATCCTATCGCGGCTAGTATTGGTATCGCTCGCTGGTTTCCGACACCACATACGATCCCGCGGTGGACTCTGCTAGGCGAGGCCAGACCGCACTTCGGGCTCAGTGTAAATGCCATGAGGCGGGACGTCGTGTCAGAACCAAAGATCAGATTGATTAGGGTCTAGAGATAAAGATACGGACAATTAGGCATACAATTGTTGTGGTGCACTCCTCGTGACAGGTGTCGCCGATTCATGTCGCACATGATTCCCATCCCTTGTCTGATACCTGCGTTCCGCCAACGGTGGAAGCACGCGACCCTCTCCTCCAGCAATCCATTCGGTTATCCACCATGATCCACGACCTTGGTCACTCTTAGTTTTCTTTATATCCCTCAGAGCCTCCAATAGCCATAGATCAGGTTTGACGGAATGGCGGGCTCGTAATTCTTTTTCCTTGGGCTCGGAATAGGGTTTAGTGTCTATCAGAAGCTTCCGAAGGGCCATTCGGATATCTCTCCCAAGCAACGACGCGTGTTTATTCTTGCTCCGAAGACAGGCTGCGTAGAGCATGGCGCAGCTAGCAGGATCCTTGGTCACAGGAGAGAGTGAGTTGAGACCGAACAGCGATACTGCGGCGATTACGTTCTCCAGAGGATATTTTTGATAGAGAGAATGGAGGAGGGTACGCGCAGCGGGGAAGGATGAAAGCGCGAGACCATATTTTGGGTGATCTCCGAAAACTTTCAGAGCAAGCATGGGGCAACCAACCTCGTCGCACCGACCTGTGGTGCAGGGAGTAAAGAAAGGCGATGAGTATGTCTACGAAGGGGTACGAGCGTCGGGCGATAGACGTACGAACGAACATCTCGGTGTCAAGCGGGGTAAAAGATTTCCCTGACTCTCTCCAATGGGGGAACACCTCTGCAACGGCCTCAAGGTGTTCTGCCTTGCTCGCGAGCTGGAAGAGACGTAACCAGGCCGTGGCGCGGATCTGGCCAGACTTGACGACTTTTACTCGGCCAGTGCGGTCATGCACGAACTGAAGGAGTTGGTGGAATTTTCGTTCCCGAGCATTCGAGTATTTTGACAGCGGCTTGGTGAATTTTGTTATTTGTGATACGGGCTCGTCCGGGATGCCGAGGAGCTCCCCATCTTCGCCGGCGCTTCGAGCTACACATATGAATTACTCGGCTTTGAACCATTCGATAAATAAGGACGAACTGGGTTGTGAGACGTGGAATTGCTTCACCAAGATCGAGCATCTTGTGAGACGGGAGGCATGGACGGGCACGCACCGCCTCGCAGCACCAACGAGAACACTCGCCATCGAACAACAGCGACTAGGCACAGCTGCAGAACCGGTTTTCCTGTGGAAGCAAAACAAAGATAAACACTGGGCTCCCGAACTGTTACACTCGTTTTGGGACCAAGTATTCATTTGAGACATTTGAAACAGTCACACGAGGCCCTTTCTTGACTTTTCGTGGCTTGGCTGCCAAAGGTTCCAGGGCAACCCAGCAGAGTCACACTTCCCATTAGACCATGCCGACCAGCCATCGGACTACTGATTAGAACGGGCAGCCAAATCCGCGGTTTGGAGCACTGCAGTGTACTTAGGATGATTCATTGATCTATTTTCTAGCAAGGGAATTAGGTTTCCGAATCATCAACGGTCCAGTCTATTCGCCATCCTCACGGCAGGGCATAGAATATATGATGGCCTCCAAGGAATCAGCGGAAGTCGTGGATGTCTCACAGTCGGGACTGAAAGCCGAGAGAGGTGGCTACAGTGTTGGTAGGAATGACCTATTTCCGGTGCTGGCTCCCAGCATACCCGGTGAGCAACCGTGTGTCCGATGATGGACCAGCAGACACTTCATTTCGTACGCATGCTCACAGGTGGTTCTGGCACGATCGAGGGCGACAGAGGGAAATTTCACATGAGAGTTGTTCGCAAAGGCCGTCAATGAATTTACCTCGGTACAATCGAGATCTACGTTGCCCCTTGGCGGACGAACATTGGTCGTGGCAAAGCGGGTGGGACAGGCGGATAGGCTATCGTCGTCAGCACGCGATTGTTTCAGGACGGCGTTGAAAATGCGCTCATACCGACTATAGTCGAGGCCGAGGCTCCTGGGCGCAGCGGAAGGGCGAGAGACAACAAATGAACGTGATTCAATTTCGATAACAACTGAGATTAATGAAGACGTATCCTGGTTGTCGTGCCACGCGGTGGATTCGCATTTCTAGGATAACTTCCGCACGAGTGTCGTCGCAAGACGATGTGACAGCTTCTCTTATCTCGTAACGTACGTTTCCTCGCTGTCAATGTTACCTTGCCAGTTACTTAGTAATCAACGTTAGCAAAGATTTTGACAAGATAACAGGCCTGACATGGACAATCACGGCACGTATGTTTTTGCACAAGTGCAGACAGATCCGCAGTTGCTCATTGGATGATAGTATCCCCTCTTCTGCTTAGTAAGCTCCACTCTTATCTCGCCAAGTATTTCGCTCCCGCCGCACTGCTTGATAAATCCCACAGAGACGCGGGTATATCAACACCACCTTTTTGGTCTGACTTTTTCGCCAACGCCCACCTCTTGTACAGGAACATCGTTGCCTTCTGCTGATTCAGCCGCCGAAGCCTTCCCTAAGATGGTGAATGCAACCTACGACTCCTGTGGGTTCAGGGCTTCTCGAAAACTTCCTACAATCCTTCACTTACTTTCCACTCTCTTCGCAGCGGGAGACCTTGAATGGTCCACCTCAACCGCGTCCGGTGTATACAATCTCGGTGATATTGCTTGGATACTGACCTCAACCGCCCTGGTATGGATCATGATACCGGGTGTCGGCTTCTTCTACTCTGGTCTTTTGCGGAGGAAAAATGCTCTCAGCATGATCTATCTTAGCATGATGACCATCGCAGTGGTGTCGTTCCAGGTGCGCTGGGTGATTCTATGGAAATGGCGAGCGCTGACCTGACGCTAGTGGTTCTTCTGGGGATACTCCTTGGCGTTCAGCCCAACCGCTGGTAAATATATTGGGAATCTGGGTAAGTCGTTCATGGTCAGTTAGAATCAAGGCCTCAATTTTTATAGACCACTTTGGCCTCAAGAATGTGCTTGACCAGCCATTTGCTGGCGGTCCTCGCATACCCGTGATCGTTTTTTGTATCTACCAGCTCATGTTCGCAGCTATTACGTAGGCCATCATTCCCACCCTAGGCTATGTCACTGCTTACACTGCCATCATATAGCCCTATGATCGCAATCGGCGCAGTCGCGGAGCGAAGTCGTCTAGGGCCGCTCCTCGTGTTCGTGTTTGTGTGGTCGACATTGGTGTATGACCCCATTGCGTGCTGGACGTGGAACCCCAACGGTTGGTCGTTCCTCCTAGGAGGCCTCGACTTCGCTGGCGGGACACCCGTCCATATCTCTTCTGGCACTGCGGCGCTGGCCATCTCGCTTTACCTTGGAAAGCGTCGTGGTTACGGTACAGAGCGACTCGCTTACAAGCCCCACAACACCACCTACGTTATCCTGGGCACAGTCTTCCTCTGGTTTGGTTGGTTTGGTTTCAACGGCGGCTCGGCTTTGTCTGCCAACTACCGTGCGGCACAGGCCGCCATTGTCACCAACTTGGCTGCTAGCGTTGGCGGTTTGACCTGGATGCTCTGGGTGAGCATTCCCGGCAGATTTGAGTTATATATCATTCTAACGACCTTTCGCAGGACTGGCGCTTGGAACGCAAGTGGTCTGCCGTTGGCTTTTGTTCCGGTGCCATCGCTGGTCTCGTTGCCATTACCCCTGGTTCTGGATTTGTTGGTTCCCCGGCCGCCGTACTCTTCGGCTTTTTGGCCGGTACAATTTGCAATTTCGCCACCCAGTTGAAGTTCATTTTCAAATACGATGACACTCTCGACGTGGGTCCTCGACTGATCACCCTAGCTAGTGCTCACCTAACTTGAATAATAGATCTTCGCCTCACACGCTATTGGTGGGGTAGTTGGCAACCTGCTGACTGGTCTTTTTGCTCAGTCAAGTGTTGCGGGCGCCGATGGGTTTACGGTGATTCCTGGCGGCTGGCTCGATCACAACTACAAACAACTCGGAATTCAATTGGCAGACTCGGTATCCGGCCTTTCCTACTCCTTCGTCATGACCGTGAGTCGGTTTCCCGCGTCAGTTTGCGTTAAATCGTCTGATCGTCCCATGTTCTTTTCTTAGACCATTATTTTGTGGGTCATGCACTACATTCCTTTCCTCCGTCTCCGTTGCGACGAAGACACGGAGATTATTGGTGTTGACGATGCCGAGATGGGCGAATTCGCCTACGACTACGTCGGAATCGAGGCAGAGCTTCTCCCCCGGCAAGAGTACAACAACTCTGCGACTGGCGGAAACCGTGAACCCCAGCACACCACTTCGACCTCGCAGGAGAGCGAACATGAAAAGACGCACAACGTTACTTCCGTGCCAACACTTGCCGGATAGGCATATATGTCGGGATATTGGGTAGAAAATGCTGTCCCTTCGTTGTCTCACCTTCTTTTTTAAATTTGTTTTTCTATTTTGTTCTCCTGATACTTAGACACCCTCGTGTAATCGCACTTGCAAATACGTAGGTGATATGTTGTTCGTCTAGTCTCTCTGCCTTGTGATTAGCCATCGTGGGAATGGCGGAGTCGAAACATAAAACACCCTTGCTCTGACCACACCACAACAATAGGCCATTTGAAGACAATCGCCCCTCGATGCTGGGGCGACCAGCCATGATGATAGCCTTCAAGCCCTGGTGCCTCAGGCACTACTATGCCAGGGGCGAGTTGAGCAATAATATCCACTCAGGTCGCAGTACGATACCAAGGCACTGCATCTATTCATAGGAGTTCCTATTCAATTCCTATTCTTAACACCGACAATTGCATAGCCTCAAGTCACGTTTCCGAGCCTCGACACCTGGGCACAGGGACCTAAATCTTGTCTAACCCTTTCAGCCTTCTTGGCGATATTAGAGGGCGTGTTCCTAACAGGAACGTCGGGCCATGCTAGTCTCGAACCAGACGTTTGGATCACACCTACGGAAACCTAGGATACGTCTATCAACGAAGTGCCCTAAAACGTCTGGTCACGAGACTAGGGCCATGCCACAGCTTACACAGGAAATGACATCCTAGCCAAAGTAGGCACTCACCGCTTTCATTCATATTATTTGATCACGACAGTGACGACACCCGCAAGCTGCATACTTAATATCCTCGTTGCAATGAATGCTGAACGTCCAAGTTCCTAGTTTTCCATGTCCGGGTCAGACATTCCACCCTCTTACACCGATGTCCAGGCATCTCCGCCACAGTACACGCTCCCCGAGACGTTCGACATTGGTCAACGCAGTGTTGGTTTGCTCATCGAGCCCCAACAACTCAGAGGACACCTCTCCATGTTGCATGCATTTCACAACCTCCGGATGATTGTAGAATCTGAAGACTTGCCGCAGTTTCCGAGTAACGTTCGTGAAATGGAGCCAGAGAAACGTTGGGGCTGGTTCGTGAACATCGCAGTCGAGAGGTTCGTTTGAGATATCGCATCTTTGCAAATCCCAAGGCTGAATCCTTCGAGGTTTGACCGCTGGTGCCGTAGTCTCGGCGGGTGGTGCTCCGTGAACCTTGAGTTGGCTCTTCCCCCGATCGATGTGCTCATGGTATGGCATGCTTATCTTCTCAATCCGATGTATGAGATTTCCATGGATGTCCGCCCTCTATGGTGAATAACCTCTTGAATAGATGGTATGCAGAAGATACCGCTCATATATCGGCGTTAGATCACTTGCCAGTCCTTACGGAGTATCTCGCCGCCAATCTCGTATGCGGCTTTGCTTGATGACATGCCTCCCTCTGATGGATATTTCAGGGATTTCCTGATCTCCTCATTACCAACTCACCCCACCCTGATCGAGTCGACAGCTGGGAGAACCACACACATACAGCGTATCACCCATTTGACGCCGCAGCCGCTATATCACACAAAGAGATCCAGTGCCCACATTGCGAGCACCGAACGGTCGTGCGTAAGTACCGCTAAATCATCCGCAGCTGTGAGAGGTACCTGACGACCACACAGCATTCATTGGTCCAAATGGTTCGGGGTATGCGCAAAGTAACTTCGTGGCCAGCTGCACGTGTGGCAAGACAATCAAGAAAAGCCTGTTGGGTCTTTACAAGTTCGCGAATGATATTGTAAAGATCCCCGGATTCCTGTCGTACGCTCGCCTCCAGCCATACAGCTATACAGTGACCTTATTTACGTTTCAACAGTGGAACCCTGCATACCCCATATAAGCAGCATGACATTGGACGTGCCACGCTGATCAAAAAACGTGTCATGGTGGCGGCTAAGCTCTCAGTGTCAAGCACACTCACCGTACAGGAAGTCCAGGAGCAGTTGAAGTTTGACCCCGCGTTGCTGACCGGGATATTAAGCGGGAAAATTCAGCAGAGAATGTATGCCTAGATGTTGACCACGATCATATTTTTCTAACTTTTTCTCCAGAGGAAGGAGAATCTTAAGCGCATACACAGATGACCGACCATTCTCGGTCGACCTCGTGGGCGCTGTCAGTTTCAACCTTTCCTTCCTTCGTTCCCGTAACTCTGCTCAACTGACGGCTGTTTCAGGTGCTGCGGCAAGCTTCATTCGTGCGCAAGATGGCTGATCTCGGCTGGACGGATCCTGACTTCTTCGCTGACGAAGAGGAGATGATTATTTTACAACACTCTGTTGCAAGATACCACGCGTGCGTATGACCTGAGAGTGACTTTCCGCCGCATATTCAACCGAATTCTTTCCAGTTTTCTGGGACTCATGGCTGATGCTCCCGGGTCGTTCTTCGTTCCGACGCTCGACATCGATCTTGCGTGGCATACGCACCAACTCAGGGCGAATTATTATCATACGGATTGCAAGCTAGTCGTGGGTCGATACGTCGACCAGTAAGTACTCGTTTCTGAGTTATGTCACGATGGTGTTCGAGCACATCCGCCAGCGATGACAAAGTCGACGAAGATCATCTCGCAACAGGATTCGACATCACGTGTCGTGCTTGGACTGTGCGTACACGTCGCTGTGTCGTATCATTAAACACGATGATCCCGACACTTGACTGACTGCCTAGGATCGATACGGTCTCCCATATACTTACTGCGGCTGTCCTCTCCCCGGTACGACGCTAGGCCAGCGGTTGCGCAACGCCTTGTCTCTGCATCGTCATCGCACGACCAACGAACTGGACATCCTTCGGCCACCACCCGACGCAGCAGCTGGCACACACGCCAGCGACCACAACGCCGTCTATCTCATGCACAACCGGAAGGCATCTGAGCACGCACGCGAGCGAAGACGACAAAAGGCCGAGCGACGACGACGCCGAGAGGTACTCGATACCAAAGGCAAGGGCAAGGACAAGGACGGGTCCGGCGTGCCGCAGTACAACCGCAGTCAGACGCGGTCGCACGAGCTCGCGTTCTTCTACCCTGTCCCGTTGTGGATCGGCCTTGGGTCTTGCGTCACCGTGCCGTTTGTCGTGAACAGCGCGTGTGCGACTGTGAGTGTTTTCTTTTTCTTTTTCCTACGTGCGAGGCTCACTGACGGGTCTGGCGTGTATGCGTCTAGGGCGTGGGAGGTTGTATGGCAGCATGTGCGGGACCGCTGTGTGCAAGCGGGGGCCAGTTCGGTGGTGGTGGTGCCTGCGGGGGCGGTGGTAGTAGCGGGGGCGGTGGTGGATGCGGGGGTGGTGGTGGATGCGGGGGCGGGGGTGGAGGTTGCGGAGGAGGAGGCTGACAGTCATTCATGCGGTCATGCATCATGGTCGAATACGAATATTCGCCATTGTTGGAATAAGTATGGATATGTGTATTATATCACTGGTTTTGCTATGAAATTCAATCAAGAGTTAGCGAGTAGCTTGGAAGCGCCAACTGATTGACAGCATCAACTTTGCTTCACCGCTTTTGTATGACTGCATGTGAGTGGAGCGGGGCACAACACACTTGCATCCCCTCCAAACTGGTGGCCCAAGTCTTTTCAACGCGGAACAATATCAACACAGACAGTGCTTGGGGAGAATGCGCCTTGTACATTTCAAGGAAATCGTCTATGTGTGGCGGGACAAGTGGTAAATGATACATGATACAATCATCAACGGGTGGCTCGCGTCATCTAAAGAACGCTTTGATACGAGTTGAGTGACTGGGAAAAAACCTACGTACGTGCAATGGCACTGTACAAGAAATGACAGATACGTATTTCTGCATACCTATAATTACATGGCTATCTTGACGGCGAGCACCTCATTCGAACGTTACAAACGGACAAGATAATTGAGCGGTGCAGGACACAAACGGGTAGCGTTCGTTTGATCATTCAACCCATGACTAAAAACGAGCTGAGTTAAAGTGACGGCAGCATATGACGGTATGAACATACACATTATCCGCGGCCCCTTGGGCGATACTGGCGTTGAGGGAGGTCGCCCCAGCGCCTCATCGATGATCTCTGCAACTCTGTTCCACGGGGATGTCTCTTGCAGATCGGGCATTTGCCTACCGCCTACGAGTTGTACCGAGATTCCGGGAAAGGTTCCCAAGAGGAATGCTGCGACGCCAGCAGAATCACGGATATCGGAGCGTATATCGATCTTGAGGAGCAGAGGTTTTGTACCTTGGCCCCTCCGCAGAGGTGTAACGGAGTTTGGAAGTGGAGGAACTTCGCGAGAATTCAATCGAAGTTCCAGGGTTTCGATGTATGGACAATGCTGCGAGAACGAACTCAAGGATTTCAACGTTCCGTTGACGGTCGTTGAAGGCGGGACATCGTTGGTAATAGACAAGTGCTGCAAGATTGGCCATGCCTTGGCCATTTCATCGAGTTTACGGTCGTCGAGAATCAGTCCCGTGTTCTGCAGAGTAAGGTGGCGCAGATTCTGGAGAGTCAGCAAATCACCGATTGATTGGAGATTTGATGTGTAGCCGTTGGCGGTCAAACATATCAGGCGAACAGACTGTTGCGGGCCGGATAGTGACGTCAAGGAACCAAAAAGCTCGCTGAGGTCGTTTGGGCTGACCCGGGATGCAAGATGTATGTTGACGATCCGGAGCTGCGACGTGTGAATGGCTTTCAATAGCCGTAGGACGAATGGTGTGGAGAAAGAATGGAGCCCAAGCGAGCGAAGACCCGAGAATGCGTCTGATGGGTTTGGAAGAGATAGCCCCTTGCGTTTTACTGTGAAGGAGAGGCCCGGTCCAAGCGCCAACACGAGGCATTTAAGAGTCTGGATGGATGCGAACACGGACAAAAACTCGGTGACCTCCACAGGGATTACGTCTAATATCACCTTTCAGTTTACTGTATGAGGGTAGGGGTAGGACCTCACCCATGAATACACGGAGGGATTCAAGGGTCCTGAAGTGGTTTCGAAATTGCGTCAAAAAGCTGCGGGTGTCCTTGGCGTTACGACCGCTGGGGTACTGGAAACTCAATGACTCGAGCATGCTCGGAGGGGATAACAAGAATATGGATTTCGTGTATGTCGCTTCGTCCACGATGGCGATGTTGCAAATGGTTGGGTAATTGAGTTCCTGAAGGTTTGGAAACACGGGCTTGGAGGGGCACGATTGGATGAGAGTTTGCAGGACGCTCTTATGCACGGCGATTCCTCCGAAACCGGTGAGTCCACGCTCTGGCAGTATTGCTCGAATACGTTTGGCGTAGAGCAAAGGCCTTCGCCAATGGCTAACCATGGGTTGTTTGTCGATTGTCTGTCGTTGGGGATCAGTCGAGACCCGGCGATCACGGTGGGTAAACGGGACACGTACGAATGTTGCGACAGCCATCTGGTCGCTCGGTGCAAAGTTGAGCAATTCGCGAGGAAGGGTCATGATCAAGGGCAGGAGGGAAGTCTGGATGCGCCATAGTACGTCGAGAGCAGGGCCACTGAACAGTTTGCAGGACCGTGCAAGCTTTGCGAGGTCGGAGCGACCTTTATGTGAGACGTAGATATGCTCGAAGATATGAAGCAAGATTTCCGGGATTTCAAAGCAGTGGGGGATCTGGGCCTTGCGCTGCGAGATCGGCAGCGATCTCGAGGTTGATGAACGCCTTTGGGGCGGCTCAGGGTTGAGCATCGAGCGTGGAATGTGGTACATGGCGCCGCAGGTAGTCCTGTGCAAATCCTGTGGAGTGACCAAACCGGGTGGCTCCGAAGCCCACAGCATTTATACGGGTGCCACTTTTGGCGTGCCACTTGACTCACCGTCATTCCTGACGATCGCCGAGCGCCATTGAAGCACGCCAACGAGTTTTAGCGCCGGCTCCAATGAACGGCCTGGGCGCCAAACTCGGCGGTTGGAATACAAGCCAGACATATAAAGCCGCCCCGTCGTCGAATCGCCCCCAAGTTTCTTTCCCTCTTCCCCCAACCTTGAACCTATCCGCTCCTTTCTAGAGACCCGCCCGCCGCACCCTGGCAGAATGCTTGTCGACCACGCTCTCGCCATCCTCCCCTTTGTCGCGCTTGCCCTCAGCAGCCCCCTCGTGGGCCGCAACCCCCAAACCTGTAACACCGGGTCGGTCCAGTGCTGCCAGAGCGTTCAATCGGTGCGTCGTGTGTGTCCATGTCCGTCGTTGATCTGACGTCGTGGTTGGATAGTCCGACTCTCCGCTGGCGAGTGCCCTAGCGCCTCTGCTGAGCGGGATTCCGCTGGCCAACGGCCCCATCGGCCTCCAATGCACCGCACTCTCTGGAGCTGGCTCTGGGGATTGTGGATCGGATCCCGTCTGTTGCAACAACTCGTACTATGTAAGCATCTTCTCCTGCACTTTGTTTCAGTATCCAATGCATTTATTTTGCAGAATGGCCTCATTAACGTGGGATGCAGCCCAATCAGTCTCTGAAGGCTAGGACTCTGGGCGCTGTTCGCTTTCTCTACGACGACCACGTTTTTGTTGGCCTTCTTCTGCCAGACGCTCTCTTTTTGTTGATGTTTGATCTCATCTCATTTTGTCGATGGGCGTGTGGTGATGCGGCGTTTGTTGACTTGTATAACGACGGGCTCGAGCCTCTGGGGAAGGCCGCGGGTGTGCCCTGTAATGTATTATGTATGCGAGCGGGGCTCGATGCGTTGGGATGCCAAGTGTTTGAACTGGAACAAGTCGGAATGGACCAGCTGTGTGTCCGCCCTCGATTTACTCCCTCGCCCTGTGATGCCCATCCCCAGTCGATCCCTCCTTTGGCTTCCGACGAGGAATGGTTGCCCATTATCAGCTGTCCAGCCGACTTTCCCTTGGTGCTTGTAAGCCAGCGATTCAGACACCGTTGCAACTCACTACCACGTTCTTCGCGCTAGTTTGAACGCGCTGTCGAACAGCTCGTCCATCATCCGGAGTACAACTCGACGCTCATTCTTCGGTCAGAGACCATCACTGAGACATTTTATTCGCATGACACCGACGACACTTCACCGGGCGATCTTAAATCTCATCGGCCCATCTACAACATCCATCGCAAACTCCTCCCTCGCCGACCAGGTCGCGATGCTGCCCTGGAGCAACACTGCACGCTATATGCGTCTACTAGCGGCGCGAACAGGGACATACCGTGCATGCTCGTGCTAAGCCCTCTCCTCCCGCCTGGTGCGTCTCTGCCATACTATCATCCTACCGTCCGGCACCTCGCGTTTCGCTTCGTCCCTTGCACACCCCCGATTTTGCGCATCGAAGCGGTCGTGTTGCCCGACACGCCCTTGGATCTTAATTCCAGACTGTATCGCACAGCGTTGGCCCTCCTCGATACCCTCCACCGATACGGATGGGGTGCAATGACGCATTACCAAAAGCGTGTGAAGCACGATTGCGTGATCCCGAGGGAGGCGTATCAGGATCTGTATCTCGTGATGCGAGAACGATACAAACATTTGGTGTCCGAGTGGAAGGAGTCCACAGACCCGCTCAAGCATGTGTTTGAGGTGATACGCCACTCGTCTCGTGTCGACGGTTGGCTGATACCCCATGACAGGATATCGGGATCGCGACGTACCTCATGCTTCTTTGGAAACAGTCTTTCGCGGGCACAGAGCCCCGTTCGGGGGATCACGATCATACACCAGTACACGATGCGCCCTGGAAGTACTGGCCACAGCCGTCCGGGGGGTTCTTGGACCTTGGGTGAGTCCGAGAAACGAATCACCATCACATACGCACGTCGACCTACAGATGCGGGAACGGCCTCCTCACACACATCCTCGTCTCCGAGGGCTACCGCGGCCACGGCATCGACCTCCGGGCACGTACCTCCTGGGACCACTACCCCGAACACACGCGCGCCGCCTTGCACGTGCACGCGCTCGATCCGACGCAGTACGCCCGAACCGTGACGGAGAGCAGACCCAGCATCGTACCCTACCTCCAGCCCGGCGCGTTCCTCATCGGCAACCACGCGGACGAACTGACACCGTGGCTCCCTCTCATCGCGACCGTCGAGCATGCATCCGGGTATCTCTCTATCCCGTGCTGTGCCTGGTCGTTTGACGAGCGGTTCGCACGCGCGTCGACCACGACCTTTGCGGACTTGGCCTCCGTCGGCGATGGCGCGTTTGTGGATCGTCTGAATCTGGGCGGGGAGGGCGGTCATCAGAGTCAGTATTCGAGGTATAGGATTTGGCTGGCCAAGTTGAGTCAGTGGACGGGTTGGAAAGTAGAGTGCGATACGCTTCGTATCCCCAGCACGCGAAACTGGGCCATCATAGGTACGTCCATGCGTTTGCGCGAGCCCCGCCAAAGCTGGAACCAAAACAGGTCGAGAGCGGCTCGGGGACGACAACCAAGTCTATGTAGAACGGGCACTTGGCATCGTCCGGGACGTAGTGAAAAGAGGAGCATTTAGGACACGGATACCAGAAGGAAAAGCAGGTGATCATTGAGGCAACACAAGTCGTGAATGTCACATGGTCGGCTGATTGAGGAAAAACTGAAAGGGTGACTGTTCTCGTTCGCCCTCTTCCGACATCCTTCTGCATTCTTCCAGCAACTCCCTCAACTCTGCCAAACTGACGCTTCCCTTCCGCTCCTGCTCCTCCTCGTCTGTGACACACTCGTACTCTTCATCCTCATCGCTGTCGTACCCTTCCTCCTCGACCGGGTCCTGAGGAAGATTACCAAGCTCTCCGCCCGAACAATCCTCGAGCCTCACGTGCATCTTCGTGCACATCTCCCACCACCTCTCCCAGCGCTCAAAGCACGAATCCGCAGGTCCATTATTGTCGTTCAGGTCTTGCAACACCCTTGGGCTCAAGACCCTCACGCGCTCCAATTTAGGAAACGAAGCTCTGTTCAAGGCTTTGAAGTTGCGGTCGTTTGTGCGCTGGACCATCATCGTCCGCACAGGGTCGGCATCGGCGTATGCTGCGGCGTATCCGACCCCAAAAGCATACAAGAGTCCGTGGAGCCCGATGTGCTGGATACGGGTGTGTGGACGGTTGGTAAGCGTGATTGGGAGCATGGCTTCGTCTTCGGGTTGATCGGGGTTGGCATCGGGATTTGGAACTGGCGAAATCTTCCAATCGAGATTGAAACAGAATGTGGTTAGGAAAGGACAAAGGTCTAGGATGGTGCGGACGTCGTGCGTGGGTATGCAGTTCAAGTCTAGGAAGAGAAGGGTCATGCCGTGTTGCACGAGGAAAGCGACGACGTCTGGAACGTCGACGGTGTTGGTGCCAAAGTGGAAGGAGAAACTGCGTAGCAACGGGAGCGACCACCCGGTGGCCTGTTCTATAAAGTCTTGAGAGAAGCCTTTCAAGAAGAGTTGCTGAAGATTAGGCAACTTTAATTTGACGTCCTGTGCGGAACCTAGTGTGATGGTGTCTGATTCCCTGATCGGCGCAGCGAACTCGAGATGGACGGCGACGAGATTGGGGAGTGTGTCTAACGCCCAGATCACTTTGGAAAGGAGCTCGGATGGTACGTGCCAGTGCACGGTCCGCAAGTTCCTGCAGGACATGCCGAGCGTGTCTGCGATCGGCCCGAACGCGCTCGACATGGGCCAATCGACGATGAAGATCTCGAGGTTCGGACACTGGCGGAGGATGGCAATGAGTGGTTTCTCAAAGTCATCCATCCTCGGACCGCGTCCGCTTGAAAAGTGAGTGATATGTAGGCGTCTCGCCCACCATCCGAGCGAGGGGTCGCGATCCAAAATGTCGCATAGATGTCGCAATTTGGTGGGATCGTCAAAGAAGAGACAGCGGACGAGAAATTCGGTGCCGAGTCTGCGCCACGTTCTGCAGGCCGCGATGATCGACTGCAAAAGACACCGTGAGCAATCTCGCGCAGCGACTCGGAAAGAGAGAGGTGAGACGGGACGGGACCTTCTTGGTGGCGTAGCTTCGCCGTTGGATGGTGCTGATGGTATCTTGGGGCGTTCGAACGGTCCACCCGCCCCAGGGAGACTTGGACCAGGTCGACTGGGCCATGCTGGTTTGCAAGCCGGGGTAGAATATGGTGTCCTCATCTGCGGCGAGGTCAAAGATGTGCGACCAAAGTTCGGGGGGAAGTCTGTCCGCCATATTTCTGATACGGATGGTCTGCGTTTTTGCTGAACTTTTGCGCGCTTCACGCGTCGAATGTCACGTGATTGCTGGGCGGTCAAGAATCCCACGCCACCCTTCCCTGAAGTTCCCATTCTTCGCAGGACTAGCTGCAGTGGAAGCCCACAGGCTTGGTTGGGCGTTGCAGTTATTGATGTGGCTAGCAGTCGAGCTGAGAATGGTGAGAGGGGCGCGGAACCGTTGGTTGACGCCTGTGAGCTCCACGAGCTTGCCCTGAGTCGACGAGTGTATTTAGACCCCTCGCCTATCTCCGCTCTCGGCCCATCTTCCCCACCTACGCTCCAACACACCCTCTCTGAATTCCCAACCCATTGAATCGCCATGGCCGACGTCGCTACCGTCGAAATCAACGATGCCGTTTTCTGCAGCCACTTGAAAGAAGTCGTACGTCTCGATGCGTCTACCCCGCATTGTACCCCACACGATGACGTTGATCGGCTGACGGCCACCCCATTACTTCGTTTCAATAGTGCGCAAACTGTGGCTACGACGGAAGGGAGGAAAACGATTCTTTCTATGGGGTCGATCTCATTGCTTGACGAGTTGGAACGTGCTTGCTTACACCCCCTTGGTCATCAGTTCGACCCTGTTGATCGGGACCCCATCGAGCCTCCCGCAACGACTACCAACAAAGATGGCGTGTATCAATGCAAGAAGCACGGGTCTGCGGGTGAGCACTCAAAACTATAACTATTTATCGTCCGGTCGCCGCCATCCCTTGCTGAAACGCATGCCATCAGAATGCAACCAATGCTTCGGCTGGAAGAAACAGATCACAAGGGCGAGGACAGCTGCCAAGAAGGCGGGCAGAAAGTAGTCGTATGAAGAGGGCCGATGGTGTGGCAAACGATTGTATTATCAATGTATTTCGGATGGCCGTGCCTGATTTATGAATCCACCGCGATCTTACCCGTTTGCGAAATGTGAATATATTTCACCGTACCACCGCACACGCGGTACTTGTCGTGCATGAGGTTTCCTGTCTGTTTTCATGCGCGATCACCAACACAGAATGCAATGCGAGCCCCCGAGCCGGTCCGAGGCGCAGCTGCCACCTCTCTTTTGCCGCCATCAAATCCGGCCTGATAGATGGACGATTCTTCTCGTCATCATATCGTCTCAGCGGGTACAAATTACGGGGCCATCCTGTGTGCCGCGCAGTACTTAGGTACATTGCGCAACGCTATCTCCGAGTCCATTCTCTTCTGCAACCTCTCCTGCGCCACCCTCTTGAGTCGCACTACTAGTAGCTCGTCTCTACTTGATAATGCCACTCCCTGACGAACGACTCCCACAAAACGTTTCACCGCGCAAGCCATATGAATACTATGCGTCCATCTTCAGAGTCCGCCGCATCCGATACGTTCGAATCCAATGGGTAGACCTCAACAATCAGGTTCGCTGTCGACTCTTGCCGGTGTCCTACTTCCGCAAGCTTCTCGAGTTGGAGCGACCGGGCGTCACGTTGACCAAGGCAGCCCTAGGAATAGTTGTCCTCCAGGTCGTGCCCGGCTTTAGCGCCGTCGGAGAACACATCTATGCCATCGATTTCTCTTCTTTTCGCGTCTGTACCTATGCCCCTGGACACGCCGTCTTCTTTGGGTTCTTCCAAGAGCAAGTGTCCGTTCCACGCCCCAGTGGTCCATCCTTTGAAGTGCCTTTTTGTCCCCGCACAGTCTTATCACGTCTGTTACGGTGAGCGACGGTGACGGATGTTGCTGAAGCGCTGACACCTGGACCTTCAGGTATGCTGTCGAAGAACTTGGGATCCAGTTCTTGGTCGGATTTGAGACCGAATTTACTCTTCTTAAATCGGTTTACCCACTGGTCCCCGTGAACGATCATCAATGGTCCACCACCCCTGCGGTCATGACAGGAACCGTGGAAGCTCAGGTGATGGAAGAAATCGCAGATTCTATCCAAGCAGACGGCATCGAACTCCAGATGTACCATTCAGAAGGTGCACCAGGACAGGTTCGTCCACACGATCTGGTTAATGTATTCCTCGAGACCTATTCCTATTCCAGTACGAAGTTGTCACTGGCCCCATGTCTCCACTCGAGGCCGCGGATGCGTTGGTCCACACCCGTGAGACCGTGTACAACATCGCAAGTAAGCATGGTCTAAGGGCTACATTCGCCCCTAGGCTGGCTCTAGACAGCTGTCAGTAATTCGATTTTGTGTTTCCGTCCACGTTCTGATCGAGAATGAATAATCGACAGGCGGAAGTGGCGCTCACATGCATGTATCGGTACGCGGGGGAAGACCAGGTCCATCCGCTTCCGAGCTTCTGACGTCCGTTGAATCCGCGTTCCTTTCTGGTCTTATGCACCACCTCCCATCCGTGATCGCATTTACGCTACCCCTCTCGGCTTCCTATGCCCGAATGTTGGACGGAATATGGTCGGGAGGCACGTGGGTCTGTTGGGGGGTCGACAACCGCGAGGCACCCGTTCGGCTCACGAAAGCGACGTCGCCTTCCTCGCGGAACTTTGAGATTAAATCAATCGACGGAACGTCCAATCCGTATTTGGCTGTTGCAGGTATCTTGGCGTGCGGTATACTCGGCGTCAGAGACGACCGTGCGCTCGCGGTCAAGAACTGCGACGTGCCCCGGACGGCTGCAGAAATGACGGCCGCAGAGAGGGCGGCGTTCGGTATCACGAAACGCTTACCTTTGAACATCGACGAGGCGAGGCGGTACTTGGCCGCCGACGATGCCATCAAGGACATTCTCGGATGCAAGCTCGTAGAACACTTTTTGCGGATCAACGAGGTAACACGTGGCGTTGGTTTCGATCGATCGTCGTGCATTATAGCTGACATTGATGATCTAGATGCTTGCGAAAGTGCTCGATCGTCGTGACGGGGAACCGGAATCTCAAGCTGTGGCACGTATTGTCGAGAATTATTGATCTCGGTATGGGGAATCATCCTTGCATACGGACATCCGTGTCTTCCATGAATTGGTACGCCCTGCAGTTGATTTGTTCGAGTACTGTATCAGAGGGGCCGGTGCGGTGGATGTGGTACCCATGCAGTGAAGGTTGTAAATTTGGTAGCCAACCTTTCGACAGAAAGGTCTGGTGATTTGATCCGTCCTGACGATAATGATGACGTTGTATGGAAACCTGTGTCGTGCTCGCACATATCGCACCCCGTATATGCTACCATACGGTGACCGGCGTTACAAGACCGACTGGGTGGGTGGTCTGCAGATGCTGGCGCCCATGCCGCAATGCACTCAAACCGTTCTCTCAGAGTGAGTTGATTTCACGGAAGTTACGCCAGTCAACAAAAGAGAGCATAGCAAAGACAACCCTCGATACAGACGTTCTACCTCCAATCCTCTCAGTGCATCAGTGCCCCTCGAGGTTTCCTAAGAGACTCTGCTATGCCAAGGAAGGTTTCGGCAAGTTGGACCTGAAAATACGAATCAATCATGTTTGGCTTCGACAGCCGATGATTACAAGGCAAGCTCACCGTGTCCAGAGCCTGACTGAATGTCGATAGCACGTTGGCAGATGCTGGAGCTAACGGATCACGAGGTGCATTGTTTTGAGCATCGAGTGCGATCTGCGTCATCCGTTGCAATGTGGCCGAGTCCGCATCAGGACCAAATGACACAGAGTGAAACGACAGCGGTTTCCTATCGCCATACCATTCAGAAAAAACTTGCAGAGCAAAGGAAGTCAAAAGCTACCCAAGTCGGATCGCTGAACGACACAAATCTTGCATTACTTGGTCTGTAATTGTCCATATGCCGTCGGATAGGAAAATGATTACTGGCGTTCTGGTAGGAGCTCAGGTTGTTATGGCGTCCCGTTGGTGTGGCAGACCCTGCCTACCTTTCTGTGCTCCAATTCTGTTCCATGATTCCCTGTGCGCATCGAATGACACGGTCGAAATCATTGCCCCCATGCGCGCCATATCGCAGCACCATATCGAGCAATTGATCCGGACTACTGGTGAAATCGTTGATGCAGACATTATATGTCTGGTCGTCGTGCATAATGATGCTGTAGGAATCTCGGCGAGATGAATGGCTTTGAGCCGCAGCAGTCGCACGGGCTGTCCAGAACGGGTAAAGGGATGAATACACTGCTCCGAGCCTGTTGTCTGATATTGAGCGAATTCTGGCATACACTGGTGTGCTGGGAAGCGGTAGTCGATCCCTGGCCATCATGGAGCCAGACCTACGCGGTATAAGCTTACTACCCAAGAATATTCATAGGAACTCGCCTGTCGATCAAGAACATGCTGTGAGTGGCATACGTTAATAGGGACACCTACAGAGACCTAGACCGTCACTCACACATGGAATGCCTGTTGCATCACCACCGGATTTCTGCAGGAGAACTGGTGTCCGTCATTCGATACATAGCCTAGTCCTTCTACTGGGGTATTGGGGAGCATTGGCTGATGGAAAAGCGGGAGTGTGCAATAAGAAGGATGGGCTACACTGCCTGCCGCTGCCGCTGTGTGCTCTTGGCCTGATCTTCTACATTATTTCAGCTACCATACTTGCAGAATTGGGACTCACCACTGCACATGGCATCGCTAGTGAACAGCGTGTGTGAGCTACGAATAACTGGACAATGATCTCCTCACCATTGCGCGAAGTTGGCCTGTTCCTCCCTCGAATACGGGTCCTTGAAACCTAGAAATCATGGTAAGAAGTCGGAGAAACACTGTACACGATAACTTACCGCTCCGTTTCCAGTAAAGATTATGCGTTAAGAAATCTTTGGGGCGATGTGGATTGGGTTGTACCTCTCTCGTGATGTGCTGGATCTCCTCGTTTCCAGTGCACGAAGCTGCATCCTCGGCACGACAGTAGTCCACGTGAATGTGTCTGCCCAGGGCCTGGCAGACCAGGTTGCACAGCATCGGTGCGCCTTCGTCATTCGCGGAGAATCGCCTTCCGTCAACCTCCAGTCCCTCGTCCTCTCCGCCGTCAATGGACCATCGCGTCTGAGCCATCGATCCATGATGAGTGTCGTGCTCTTGCTGCGAATGGCCTGTAACATCATGAGCGGGATTTGTTTGTTTCGTCTGAGCGTTGACTGACCTAGGGGTAACATGCAGAAATATCCGCAGTTCGCACAGCGGACTTCGCAAAAGTGGAACGTAGTAGCATCTACGCTATGACTATGAGATCCATCATGTTCGGTTTCGGTAGGCGGAATCATTTTGACACATTTTAGACGTTTTGCCACTATAAGCAGGTGGTCCAATGTCATCGTACGTTCTTAGCGTAGGTTCAATTAATTACCTTGAGAATACTAATGATTGGTTTCGGTGGGAGTTAGCGCATACATAGCCACCATCTGGCAACAACATACTCTTGTATACTGGAAGGTTTCATGCCTTCCAGTGAACGTGGCCTCGATTGACTGAGGAGCCACGTCAATCTCGCATATTCCTGGCGCAGTGCACAGCTGAGAGCAAGAGTGCTCTTGCCTGTGCCAGTACGGTGTCAAGCACATTCAGAGTAGTGAGTCTAACAAGAGACTCACCCGCACAGATGAACGGCACCTGCTTCCAAACCATGTAAATGGTCTCGATTCGAACATAGCCTCTTGCAGCGTTGACAAGTGATGGAACATAAGCGAGCGTCACAGTGGTGCCGGTCGTGCTCTACGACGCTGTGACCAAGTGTGAACGAGAGTTCCGAGGGGGACAAGGAACTCACCTGGGAACACTACATGTTCCAGTGCATGAATATGTCGAGCCATCTAGGAGCGGGATGAATGATAGATCGCAAGGCTACCAAGCGTCAACGACTGGATGACAGGAAGCTTGAACAGGTATACCTCTCCACATGCATGCACGGTTGCAGAGCACATGTGATCATCGTCGGCATGATCGATCACCTTTGAACAAGTCAGTTTGAGCTCAAAAGTGATGTAAGTAAGTGGCCACCTTAGTACATTCTTCTAGGCATCCACTCTTTCCGAGAAGCTTGCAGGGCTGGCCGCAGAGATGAGCAGTTACGACACACCTAGCGGTCGAGCATCGTAAGCGTCACCAGTCCCGTCTGTTTATTCAGGTACTTACAAGTGCTTTCCGGGATGGCCAGCACTGTAGAGCGTTACAGTAAATATGAAGGGAAGTCGAAGTCAACTCACGCAATGGAACACTGCTTGGCCTCTTCCTGTAACTCCTTGCAGAAGTCGCAAGGATACTTGCAACCGTGGTTCGTTTGACAGTGGTGATGTCCGTCATGCAACCTGCTCTGGATACATAAGAGATGACACGAAGCGCATTTCATGTTGCACAGCTGAACACCACTCTTGAGGTCCACGATCGCACTCTCAAACGTCCTCCGCAGGTCGACAATGCTGGCGTGCCCTGTCTGGAACCGAGTCAAGTTCGATGTCAGCCACTCCCGCACATGCTCGATCCGCGAAGAAGCCAAGTCCTCGAGATACTCGCTAAGTACCTCGGTCCACTCGTGGTCAGGGATGAGCTGACGGTCGTAATACCTATTCCAACTCTCGCGAAGTATCACGAGGGTTTGTTCTCGGCTTGCAGCCTGTAGTGGCACTGGATCACTGTTAGGGACGAAGAAATGTGCATCGCTGTCATCTAGAAGGATTGGGGAATCCGTGTCCAGATTCTGGTCAGGGGAGGAAATTCAACCAACATTGGAATTGGAAAGGATAAACCACTGCGAACCTTGAGTGGTTCAGGTTCAGGATCTACTTCCTGTAAGCCGTATGTCAAAGCATTTGGCAACAAGTTGAGGAGGAGTTGAGCGCGATGCGAAGCCATGGTCTCTGCGAAAATCGAAGTCAACCAGGCATTTCGAAAGCATAATTAACTGCAAGCGTACGGGATAATGCACCCCAGTCATTTGCCTAATCGCTTTCAGTACGTGAATGAGTACCTCCGGACTTGCGAACGAACCTTGAGTTTCGCCATCAGGGTTTTCATCAAGTGCAAAAACTCTCCTGCAGCCTTGTGCGTCACCACCTGCCGATCGAGCCGTCGTTTGAGAGCTGGGAAAAGTTTATAGAACTCCTTCGACTCGATCACAGGCCTGTTATAGTCAAGTGGTGTTAGAGGAAGGGTAACGAGTGTAAGAGAAGATGATACCATGGGATGATATCCAGTTTTCCAGCATGAAGACGAGAAATGAAGTTCGCCTCTTGTTCCTCTTGCACTATTTTCTGGAACTTTAATGAGAACCTAAAAAAGATGATGAGTTGGTGAGACTACACTCTCTAGGATTCACTCACTCTCGAGCAATCTCGTTCTTGTCGGAATCAACGACATCCTGGGGAGAGAATCTTCATGATCAAGCGGCGTCAAGATTTAGCATGGCATTACCTTGATGATGATCACCAAAGTCGATTGGAAAAGAGAAGGGTTAGCTGCTGGATCCAGGACAGTCGAACTGGACTGGAACGATTGGAATAGGCCTGTGATATCACGACTAAGCGCGAAGTTGTTGCGAAAGAGTACCTTCGAACAGTTAGCTTGGTAGACATGCGTCTTAGGATGAAACGGTACCAGATTAGAAATCGCAGTATTGAACAAAACGAGGAGCGTGTCTTCCTGAGCCGAGCGTTCGATACTGTGTACCCCTAATCACCCGAGTTACATGAGTTGATGCAAGCAGAAGCATAACTCGGCTAGCATACCTTCAAAATCAAGCGCCACGATCAAGGCCCCTTCGGTTGGTGTGGCGGACATCCAGACACCTTCGGTTGTGCGCATCGCTGACCCAGCGAAGGATGTGTCGACGAGGTGGTTGAGAGCGAAACTCTTACCCACGGACTGCTCGCCCATCGACGACACGACCCTTACAGGCTAGGATTCAACATGTTGAATGAGTCCGTCGTCACACTTCCATATTTCATAACAGCGACGCGTACCTTGTCGGCCATGTATGATTGGAACAACGACTCATACCATCCGAAAGACACGGAGTCTACTATGCGATTGACATCCGCTCCAAGAAGAGATTTTTCCATCTCCGGGGAGGAGACCCCGTCCTTCAAGGGCAGGAAGCGATTGTCCTTCGCAACGGCGATTTGAATGGGGATCAAGCATAAGAAGTTCACAACCCATTCTCCTGCTTTGAATTGAGAAACGGCCCACTGCCTGTCGATTCGGAATTCATTGGCGAAAACAGCAAACGAGACTGCGGAAACAGATTTGGAGAGGGTTTTGAGAAGGTCTCCTGTTGGCTTCTTCGTCGCTTTCTCGAATGTGTCGATGAGGTCCGAAAAGTGCGAGTGAAAGAGTTCATAGTCTCGATTGGTAACGAAGAGAAGTCTCTTGCCAAGCCGGGTGCTTGACGAGGAGATCGCAGTGCGTTGTACAGCCGGAAGGACAGGAAAACGGGTCCACACTTCAACGTGGCAATCCAGAAGGCAATTGTGAGCGGTGAACCTGCTGCCCTTCGTGGACTGTCCGCGAACACCTCTCTCTTTAAACATGAACTCTGTAACCTTGCGAGTGATGTCGAGGGTAACCGATTGACATGCGTGGGCCTGGGGATCTAGCTTGATGAGGTGGACAGACGACCTGCTGACCAGCGACGTCAGAGACAAAAGGTCTCCGGGAAATATATCTGGTATGACGAGAGCATGGCCTTCCACCGAGCCGAAGGTGCTCCAGTGAAAGGCAGATACTCTTGATCCCGAGTTTCCGGAGAATAATGCGATAAAACATGAGCCGTCTGGGGATGAATGAATCGCGGTGGGAATCTCGTGAAGATTCAGTGTGGCAGGCCTTTACTCTTCCTTAGACCAGAAAGCGAGCAATAATTCCAAAACACTCACCGAAACTGCATCGTTGTGAGCGAAAATATCCTCCCGAGTGCCTGGGAGTCGACGAGGAGAAAGTCTTCGCTACCGCTAATGAAGCAGGTATGGACAATGGTGACGCCCTCGAGGTACCAAGGTGTCATGTTGATCGCACTCCCTGATGCCTGGAACCCTCGGGTGGCATCATGGATGAAGATATGTAATTGCAACTATGATATTAATCTTTCAGTTACGCTATGGCTTCATTCTACGCAAAACGAACCTTTTCGCAAGCAACAACACCGAGCATACGTTTGGACTCGTCGAAGGCCAGAAGGAACTCTTGACCAATCTTGTCGCGATGGAGAATTTTTCCGCGACCACGATCTATGGCATTTTCGATGGCTGCGAGATTGTCCAGGTACAACAGCAAATTTCCGGTCCGATCGATCACGACTAGTAACAGCCTTTCTCCGTCGAGTAATTGGGAATGACTGTAGGAGAGTGACCTCGTCAAGACGGACCCTTAGGCAGTCGAAATATGAACTGATTACCTAATAGAGTGGCCCAACGGCAATAAGAAAGAGTGCGACGTTTTGAAACGCGGGGATGGAATAGTGGTGGAGTCAAGTTGAAGATTGTGTTGGTCCTGCGCAGTGAGCTGCATCAAATGCACGGTGAAGAGGAGCATGGCATCCTCCATAGACTCTCTGGATCCAGTGAGCTCATAGGTAGTTGACGCTGAATACATTTTGTCAAGTAGCATGCTTCAAAGCATCAAAGACAGACGTACACCAGTAAGACTTGCGCTGTTCGACTGACTTGATGCGGAGAGTATGTCTTCAATAATATGAATGGACGACGACAGCTATAGTCAAAGAGGGACCCACGAGCTGGGAGAAGAATTTGACAGCGTGTTGATGTTCTCAATCAGCGACCTCCCCGAATCGCGTAGAACACCCATGCTGCGAGCAGTAATCTCTAACCCAATTTTCTTTGAGAAATCCTCCTCCTGGATGCGGAGTGCAACATGGGCTAGCTTTTTGGACAGCCGTGGCGCAACTATTTCGAAATGTGCCTTGAGAAGGGCTATCGCGGTGTTCGTTGTGCTCTGCAGGATTGGTAGACGTTTCGATATGTCCTCCAGGTCTGAAGCGAAGTGGGTATCGCTGGTTCGGATTAGATCGTCTTCTGCCTCTCGGAGGAGCTTCTCGACATAACGGGTTTCCCAAGACCCCAGCCATGAGCGGCCTCGATCTTGAGGAGGAGCTTCACGAACAATAGTTTCCAAGATGTCGTTTACCTGCCGGGTGTTGTCGTGGAGTATCGAGTCGATCAGCGTCACCCATCGCGTGTCATCTATTCGACTGAACTTTCGCGACAAGAAATGGATGAGATGAATTTGTGTTTTGAGTCGTTTGAACTCCGAGTCTCGAACTTTCTTGAGCTCGGCTTTTCTCAGCTCTTCGCGCAGCTGTTCCCCAATGCGTGGATGCAGATCAATAAGCGCTGAAATGAGGTTATTAATGTTATGGCTGAGCTTAGTCCGAATGTCCCCGCACCTGGAAGATCTGCTGCACTGAGCGAAACCTGGGGAAGGAGACCCTGAAGGATGCTAGACACGTCGATTAGTTTTCTGAATCCCAGAATGAAAGGAACATATCACTAACGGGAAGATGTTGATGATACTATGGACAATGTCGTTGAGAAATAGCTCCGTCATCCGCGCCTCGTCAGCTGCTAGCTTCTCTCTCATCGCCTTCGTCTCGATGTCTACCTGAGCATGTGCCGATCGTTCGATTCCAAGAACCTGTTGCCTCCATACTTGACATTCTTGTGGATATCGCTTTTCGAGCCCTAACTGGACGAGGATCTGGAGAGCCTCTTGTGTGAGACCCTCCGAGATGATCACAGAATCATTCTTCCTATCCGCAACTCAGATTGCAGCACTGGATCCAAGGTATGGACACACGTACAGAAGAGTCTCCAACTGAAGTTCATTGAATTTTTGAAAATTGTACAGTTCAGCAACGCGCCGCATGGGCCGGTACTTGACGGTCAGCATTCCTTGCGTCGTTTCACCTTGCAGTAAGCGAGGTTTGAAGTACTCGGGATCCAATTTACACTCAAGTGGCCGTTCAGGGATATGGAGTAGTTCCGTTGTGCACTGTAAGACGGGCAGTTAATGATGGCCGGAAGGATGGATTACGATTACGGATTCTTACCCTAAAGCCCTTCCGGACGGAAACCGACTCTTCCTGCTCGTTCGTCTTTGCAACTTCGAAGCTGAACATCCTATCTGATTCATCTTGGTCGTTCTCAGAAAGTTCGTCTTCGCTGTTGCGTTCATTCCATACAATGGACTCTGCGTGCTCGGGCGAAATTAGCGCAATAACCTGGTCGCACATCTTCGTGAGGTATCTGGATCCGTATCTGTCAACCACAGTTCATGGAACGGATTAAGTGAAAACTCGCCGCATGAACGTGATTCGATTGCGGCGGACAGAGGGCGCAGCCATGTCATCCCATGTCGTCTCTTCAGGCCAATAAATTACAAATACTTGTTCATTTGATCTGGATTCAGACGAAGTTCGGACAATATACAGTCCAGAGCGCAATGTTGCCCGAGTGGGCGAGTCTTCGCCTTGGAAGAGAAGTCTCGCAGCTCTAAAGCATCGTCCAGCTCCAACCAAGGGATGTGTTCTCAACATGGTGGTGACTCACAATGCGTGGTCGACGACAGAAATCGATGACAGAAATCGAACTATTTCCTCTTTTCCGCCATATATTCCGGTCGGCTTGAGGATGAACCGATCCAAGGCTTTGAAGTTCACTTTCGTCAACGACAAGTACGCGCCCGGAGAGATGGCATTGACAAAGGACTGGAGAGAGTCCTGTGCGATAATGATTTTGTCCACTAAAGACATGTTGGTATTCGATAGCAAACGTGCACTTGAGAAGCTCACCTAGACCGCCGCTGCCTTGTTCGGATATAAGATCCAGGAGTCTGTACATTCCCTTGATAGAATCTGCGAGATCTTGTTCGGGAAGGATAGCTAGATCGACGTCCATCTGCAATGATCGTGAATATAACATGTGACCCAGGCTAGAATAGACTCAGGCTAACAGGATGCTGGGGACCCTCGGACGCATCATCGTAAATAGACTGGAAGAGGTCACTAGCGGCATCGTCGCTCATGTCCGCATCTGATGAATATGGATCTGAATCAAACGGGGTAAAAGCATTGGTGGGTGAAACACAATCTGCGACAATGATATAATGAGACGAGCCTGCTCGATGAAACAGGCCTCCAGAAAATGGTGTACCTGCGCCCTTGACCCTAGATGGGCCGCTACTGAATGTGTTCACTGACCCACATGTTAGATTATCTCCCAGCCAGGGTAAGCGACTTACTCGGAGAGTATTGGTGTCGAAGTTTGAAGGCGTTGAATGGTAGACGTTTACTTGAAGATGGATGTTAACTGGAAGCAGGGGGTTAGAAGAATCGTAAGGCCACAGCTTGAGGGTGGGACTGCCAATGGCTGCGACACGAGGTGTGCCTGATAAGGATTCCGATGATCTTTAATGTTCTTAATAAGTGTTGTTCGACGCCAACTTGTCAACGCACGATCAAGCACCTCCGCACGATGCGTGCAGAGCAGCGGTGGTGTGTTCTGTACACACTCGCCGATGGTGCAATGCCTGTTCACCTCATGTGCGAAGGTGAGGTTACCGTCTCGCAGATACCGCCGCCAGGACCGCGCGCGACTCGGAAGCCATCGCCGACCCGGAGATATTCGACATCTTCCGCAGTCTACTCAAACACGCGGACGCAGTCCCCGGCGCGCTCATGCGCAAACTCCTTCATTCGGTCGCGTCGGGCTTCAGTGCGCAGATAGCGGCGCTCAGGGACTCGAGAGAGGAAGACCAACAGGTCGTCATGGCGCACAAGGCACCGCTGGAGATGTATGCCTTTCTCCACTGATTCGTCACTGCCGCGGAAAAGGTGAAGTCGAGGGGCAAGGAGGATGGCCCGCATCCGCAACCGCGGGCAGAAGAGGCAATGCAGCCCAGGTTCACGCGCTGCAGCGAGGACCGCGGAGGGTTGGAGTTGGGTGGACCAGATAATGAAGCTCAAAACACATTGTGTCTGGATGACGCGCTTGGCACTCGGCCTCGTACTACGACAGTGCTTTTCCCCAACTCGTCCGCCGACCAGATTTGTCCAGTGTCTCGTCTTCGACTTGGCGTCACCAGCAACAGCTGTCTTCGGAGTGGCGGAGGGCAGCGGAAAAGCCTATGAGTGATTTTTCAATTGGCCTACCAAGCGAGGACTCCCTGAGAACATCTCCCTCTCAAGACGCCTTTGCACGTCGGGGGTCTGCGGGAGCGCATTCCCACGAGGCACGACTTCTCTCCTTCATTCGAAATACATGTCGGTGGATGTGTTCCTTCACTCACGCAGCCCATCAACTTCTTGTCGCCCCTTCACCCCTCCTCGTCTCCACCTTGTCGTGTATTCGTAGCACGTATTATCGAGTTAGCACGTATTATCGAGTCATCGGACCAGGCTTCGATTTTCCTGCAGCAGAAGCTCAAAGTCGCGGACCTGGGAGCCTGGTGGAGGTTTGCTGTCCTCGACGGCCACCGCGTCCTGCGATGCGCGATTGTGTTATATGAGGCTCTACTTGCACGGCCAGTCTACACATGCCCGTTTCTCATTGTCGCAAACCCAACTCAGTCACTTCAACCTGAAGTGGGCACCCAAACCGCAAGTCGCGTGCCGCGCACGGATACCGACAATGCCTTCCTGAAACCCACCTGACGGTGGTGTCATTACCAAGCATTGAAGACAAGGAAGTCCTACAACATGAGGTCGCTGTCAGTCTCCTATCCGTACTGTACACTCAATCACGGAGATAAAGGCCCTCAGGGAATTCACCCTCTCGATCTTGAGGCCAGAACAATGCACAATTCTCTCCCACTCTGACTATTGAAAGAATCATCACTCGTCAACTCACATGCAGATAGATTTTTTTTTAAACATGGACTCACCAGGGTTCGCTCGTATGCATTGAAAGCGCTCATGAGGTGGATTCCCAGTGCCAGCGGCATCTTTGCATTCACACCGAAATTGGCGGGAACAAAATTCGGCGGAATAGTTGGCTGGTAGGTCCTAGTCGTGTCTCCAACAGGCGCTGATGGCAACTGGAGAGGTTGGCTATCATCTATCGGGCTTTGTCGTGAGACAGTTGCGGGGATGACGACACTTTCGATGATGAGAATCTTGCTCTGCATTGCGATATGAGATCTGAGGAAGCTGCAAATGAGAGTGGCGCACCTCTGGACGTGCGACCGACTGGATATTACGTAGTATTTTAATCTGAACACGGGTCAGGGAAAGGAAAGGATAATGCCACGTCAAAGTATCGTACGCAATTTTCGTCTGACCAATCATGCCTGTGGATTTAGGTTATTTAAGCTCGCAGGACCACACGAATGTGAACTTACAAGACATATCTCAATATATAGGTGGTGTCTTGAGTCGCCTTTGGTTGGGGATCGAAAAGGTTATGTACTTGAAGCTGGATACGACCATCTTGCAGCGCCCCTGGTAAAGAGTCTTCCACATTCCGTCGTGCGAGAGGTACCACCTCCGGCAACTCTTGGATCAAAAACTTGCACTCCGGGAGACTGTGAAATAAGGTTATAAGTTGATGTTACTTTCCAGCCCCCATGCACGAACATTCTCGCAAGGGAGAGCACGAGTCCACCTTGACCACCGCCGGCATCTATGATGAGTTCCGAACCGAGCGATTTCCAAGGATAGTCGGTTAAAAGTGCCGCCTCATACGTATCTCCCATTGACTGATTGAACATCGACGGTGACAATGGTTTCGACTGACGGTCGACTTCAGGATTCACTTACGCGTACGGAAGATGCCCATTGGGCAAGTTCGTTTGGACGTTGCTTTAAATACGCGAATACACTGACGTCTGTGTTGTACGCAAGCTGGAAGGCTGACTGCGTTGACGATGTCGAATACTTCCACTCTGGGTGTGTCATGAGATCGACAAGTGATGCTGCAATGCTTGGCTTTCCTGTTGTCCTACCAAAAAGGATCAATGGCGTGGAAGTAAGTGTAAACGTTAATGCGACACGCGTACATGACCCAGTTTCTCCCATTTCTACCAGGGAGGAGCTCTAGCGCCGGTCGATTCAAAGCAAACACATTTAATTCGCGTTCGTGTACCCACCCCTGCGTTGCAAGGTATCGCAGGACAGTAGTGAGGCGCTGGGGGCTGAGGTCCAGTTTCTTGTGGAGCTCGCGAACATGTAGGCCAGTGGTTACATGAATGGGGTTGCCAAGTGCATCTACAATGCCAGTCTTGACGAAAACGTCCAAGCATGCGGTGTCATACACGGCGCATGACTGTTCTACAGCTTTTTCGTAAGGCACTTGCAAGAGATATTTGAGTTGTCCCTGATTGGAAGTGGAAACCGGCAGTGTCAGTTAAGGTCGCATTACAACTGGTAAACAACGACTGACCACGCATGCTACGCAAGTTACCGAGTTCACGAAGGTCAGGAATGATGTTAAACTTCAAAACAAATGTAGGTCCCCACCCAATGCAAGCCGCCGTGCTTCATAGAGCTTGGGCGGTGTGAGGACGTCCGGAATATCGAGCGGATGGCTCGATGAGACGAAATTAGAGTACTCGGGGAGTTGTGCTGCTTTTAGCTCAGCTCGAATAGTATCAAGTGCTCGATTCAAGTTTGCCTGTAAGGCGTCGAGCTCAGACACCAACATCGCCCGCAAGAGGTATCGTCGTAGGGATAAGTGATGATTGAGATCCACTCCGACAGGCTGGAGGTTTCTTTGTATCCGAAAGCCAACCTCGCAGCTTAAAGGCTGCGACAGAACGGCGCAAGGAGGGGGGTGAGAAGAGTGCCTTGAAGTTGAGGTTATTCATAATATACGATCCACTTTCGAGAGGCGGAGTTGGCTACCATCAATCATTACATAGCATTGCCCTCCGGGCACCCCTAGACCCGAGGCCGGTGTATTCGCGATTTGCAAGTATCCTCGAGCAGTGTTCTGCCGGTCAGTGAACGTGCGCAACATTCAGGGAACGTGCGCCGGTGAACTTTCCCATGAACGCAGATGAACTGACCGTGTGCAGTGCCAGAGGTCAATGGTGAAATTTATATATTCAGTGTTGATTGGCTGGAAGTGTCGACTACACGGCCAATTGTGCGAGGCGTTTATGAGATATATGCCGAAAATCCTATGTATATCCCGTACATAATACCAAACATACCTCAACAGAACCGGGTGCACTCATTCCCGATACGGTAGTAGAGGGTTTATGGGGCCTGGTTCGAGTTCCATTTTGCAGGGAATTGCAAGAATCCGTCTTTATGTTTATTTATGTTTATGTTGTTTGCCTTTTGCGTTCACCGCTCAGCACCTTGCCGACCTTGTTCTCTTGTCTTGCAGATGCGAAACGTACCGAGCAGCGACCCCTCGTATCCCTGGATTGACCTCTGGATTGATTCTTGCTCGACACCCTCCATGCGGCTTGACGGACGGCTCATTCGTGGGCGCTTCGATGATACAGTAGGCCATTCAATGGTGACCATGCAGCGGTTGAGTGCTCATCGGGTGGCGCTCCTGTGAGCCGTGAAGTATCGTCATTTGTTCTTCCTTTGCAGCACGAGAAGCCTTCAATCAGTTTCCCCGTTTCTGGGAGTTTTTCCAGTGAGCCTGCCTCTGATCAAGATGAGGTATTAGGTATTGCCTCTTCAGTCTCCATGCTGCTGTGCATAAGCTTGTGCACATGCTGCATTCCGGTGTGACTGTCGTGCGCGTTCACTGTTTTGCATTCTGACAGAATCTAAAGAAAGGGCAGGAATTGCCCAGTGCTATCGTACATTAGCTAGGGATAAAAACTAGTAAGTAAAAAGGAACTCACCTCAGCTGTTACAGTTTTTCTCCTTTCTCATTGTTTGTATCTTCTTTCCTTTGCTCGCCGCACTCATGTCTTCATGGGCATGTTTCGCTCGGACTGGATCCATTGTCTCCTCATCGTAGACACATTGAATCCCTCTTTCTTCGTCTTATGATCGTCTCGCACCGTTCCCTGTCTACTACCGGGGGAGACACGCTCTTATCTTTGTCATCCCTTATTTTCTTATCATCGGACTTACCTCTCCCTAACTGGTTCTCTCATATCAGTTACGTGTTCCCAATTACTCACTGTTCTATCTGATTCTCCGATGCTCTCTGATGACGCGGCCCTTAGTACTTATACTACGCCGCCTGTATTTTGTACTCTATTCTTGATCTACGCAATCTAGCGTTGACTTGCGTCCTTGGCCGTCCGCCTCGTCCTTAGTCTCCTCTGTCTCTTTGTTTCCTTGAGGTCTCTCAGTCCCTCAGGACTCCTACGTCCTTCGACACTTCGAGTCCTTACCTTCGAGACGTTGTGACTCTCTGTGAGCTCCTCCTCGAAGTTAGCCTATTGTCCCGCTTCGACATTCATTGACGTCTCACATAACAAAAGATCAAGAATCTCCCTTCGTCCCTCCTATTCAGGAGCAGGACGCTCCCCTAGTTCTTCACCACGTGGAATCCCAGAGGCTTTCGAGCACCTGACGACAGTGACGAGGAACCACCACCCTCGATCCCAGTAACACCTAGCCCTAGGGTCGGACGACGACCACACATTGCAAACCCTCAACCCCTCCCTGCGTCCCCAGCACCATCAGCACCCCCAGCACCCCCAGCACCCCCAGCACCCCTAGTACCCCCAGCACCACCCGCCGCCCCTATGTCTAGACCCGTTGAACTAAAGGCAGCCCTTCCTGCCGACTTCTCCGGAGAACCCGCAGATGCCGTACGTTGGATCAAGGCTATGAAGGCCTATTACGCCATCAACCCCACCATCTATACCACAGACAAAGAACAAGTCATGACCACTCTCAATAAGTTGAGTAAAGGACAAGGAGTCTCCTTCTCTGAGATGTGGTACGATAAGATGGCCAACACGGCCATTCCCGCTTCTGAGAAAACCTTTGATAAATTCACCGAAAATTCCGAGTCCACTTTTTACCCATTTGACACCAAAGCCACCGCCCGATTTGACCTTGCCAAACTTGTTCAGAAGTCCTTCAAACGACCTGATGGAATCACCGATGACCGTTTCCAAAAGTATATCACCGACTTTCAGAACCTGTCCTCTAGGTCAGGAATCACCGACGATGTCACGCTCATTGATCAGTTCTCCCTTGGACTTGACCAACAGTTGACCACAATGATCCTTTCCACGGCCACTATTCCCACCGCCATTGATAAATGGATTTCTCAAGCAAAAACCTTCCACGCTCAGAAGATGCGCATTCTGGCCTTGAAAGGAGGAAGAACCCCCACCTTCCACTCCGCTCGACCCGCTCGTGACCCTGATGCCATGGACATCGACACCGTTGTCCTCTCGAAACTCACCCCCACCGAACGTGCCAAGTGCATCCGTGAAGGACGATGTTTCCGTTGCAGAAACGTCGGCCACAACGCCACTCAATGTACGAAACCTCGAAGCTCAACACCCAGAGTAAACCCCCGCCCTCAGACTATCCGTTCCACCGAAACCAACCCGTCCACTCCTTCGTCTTCTACCACCCAGAGTCCCTCTGCCTTCGAAACCTATGTTAATTCCCTAAAGACCCAGGGAAAGAACGAAGCCGAGATCCTTCAAGTACTCCAAATGTGCTACGAAGCGTCCAAAGAGGAAGTATCCGTTATCTCGACCATCAACCAGGATTTTTGAACCGGGAAGTTACC